>JABUQX010116568.1:0-12500 GCA_015478945.1 Trachelipus rathkii | reverse complement strand
CAAAAATGAAGAACGGAAAGAGTCGTGGGTGTAACGATTTGCAATCTGAGATATATAAAGAGGGAGAAATATAATGAGATGGCTGTTGAAAATTTTTAATGAAACATGGAAATTTATTACCAGAATGGGAAGAGCTATATATAGTTTGCCAAATTTTAAATGAAAATGAGAAAAAGAAAATGTGAAAACAGAAACAAATAGTTTTTAACCCGAATCTGTATCAGAAATCAAAAATACTTTGAAATGGAATTGAATTAATTATTTTATAAATGATTCTACTCTCCTGCTTTAAACTCAAGGACAAAGAGTTTGGTGAAGACAGTGGATAAAGGGGTTCTAAGACTGATCAGAGGAATTACTAAACTGGAGCATCAGAAAGGAGCTTGGAAAGCGACGAAAAGCAGCAATTTGGAGGGTATGGATATTTGCGTAGAGTAGGCGATAGATAATATTCTTTTGAAACTTACAGCTGATAACAGAGAAGTAGAAGATAAATGGGAAAGAAAGTGAAGTTTGCCGTGGTTGCGGCATATCTTATATTGAGGAGGTCTCCATGGGAACAGGGAAATGTAGAGGGACTTCATAAATATTAAGATAGTGTCATTATTATCTTCCAGCATCTATTAGATCCTTGAACCATTCTCTTCACCAACTTCCGAGTTATTCTGAACTACTTCCCTGTCCAAAGTTCTTACACCAGAAAGAACTTTATCCTTCCAATTGTGAACCTAGTTTATCCTATTCTAAAATAGTTTAATTCTTTACCGATAATTTGGAACTATCTTTTCACTCTACCTTTCATCCGCCCTTCTTTTAGCAGCCTTTATTTACTTTTAACTTCAAGTCGTATCCTCTTGTATTACTTTCATGTTCTCTGACTATTAATATCTTGCATAAACTTCTTTTATTTTAATATCATCGAACTCTATATTTCACCATATCGTACCTTTTTGTTACTCACTCTTCTTGGACTCTTTCAATCTTTCTTTCATTATTCCACATTTTTTATAATGTTACATATTTTTTATTTTCTAATTTCTCTACACTTGTAACTTCTACACTCTTCATATTCCAATTTCCACCCTCATTCAATTTTTACCATTGTTTACAACAAAGAGTGACTGCGCATCCTAAGATATTTACATTCAACAACCCATCTTTATTCATTTATTTCACAAGTACATTGTCAAGCTAATCACTACCACCGGTTACTCCACTAACCCATATATGTTTGTTTATACTCATTTTAATAAAAAAAGTGTTTGATATTATCATCTCCCTCTAGCATAGCACAATTCTAATAAATTTTCCTATTTTCCTTACTTTTTACTCCAAAAGAACTAACTATTTTCCTAATACTTCATCACCCATCTTTATATCTAAATCTATAAGAACAGTTTATCAATGATATTAACATTCTCTTAGTTCTTCCCAAAACATATTTACATCTTCTACACTGTCATTTTATGAAAGCATATGCACTTAGAAATATCCAGCTTTCATTCTCAGTTTCATTATTACCCACATTATCATTGAATTAATAAACTTGCTTCCTTTGGCATATGTTCATCATTCTTTTTCATTTTCAATGCTTCGTCTTCTCTAGCCTTGACTCTCTTACTCATCTCTAAACTAAACTCCCATAGCTTTAAAGCAATTCTTATTTCCTTCCTTTCAGCTTAGTCTCGGTAAAAACGCCTATAACTAGTTCCCTCTCGTTAAATACTAACCAATACGATGCGCAATCGCAAGCCAATGGCCTAACGATCGTTCAGGTTACCGATATGTTTCTCGTAACCATTTTCTAAAACGTTATCATGACCCGCGAGCAGAGTTTGGATTCAGCAACTGTTCCAAGAGCAGTCTGATCACCATCTCAGAGTTGAGAATCATTGATAAACGCTATAATTAAGAACAGTTGTATGTTTTTAATAAAAAATATTGAAAAAAATTATATCTTTTATATGCATGAAGTACCTATGTGACAATCAAAATGTATTTAAAATAAAAATTAAATACGAACTACTTAACAATATTTCGACCAATGAGAATTCAATATTTTGATTGACAACTAGTATTTTATAAAAGTTTTCGATATGGCAAATAAAATCGAAGTTTTTCCTAAATAATTAAATATGAAACCTGTGGACAGCAATGCATGGCAGACTCTCCACTTATCCCACGATCGCAGCCGTATTTTCAGTAGATGCACAGTACATGGGCAACTAGATTAAAGTTTAAGGTAGGCATTATCGATGAAATGATTTCAATATTGATTTCAACATCAATTAATATATTGGCATCTGTATTTGCTAAAACGTGATTGACTACCGATGATCGCTCCTTGGGAGATGCTCTGCTTTGCAACTGCAAATTGACATCTCTGCGATTGCAGTCGCGATCTCAGATCGTTAATCGAGGTTGCATCTTGGAAACCACACCAAAACTCATGTTTCGCTCGCTTCTTGGGGAGATAATCACATAACACATACGGTGAGCAGTACTCTATTTCAGAAGAGTTTTCAACTTTTAATGTAAAGGAGACACTGGTTGGTGTTTCAAACTTACAAATTAAAAATATGGGAAACTTTACGGGAATAGGGAAATAGTCATTCGCCGAAAGCACATGCTTTAAGAAAATTAAAATTAAAAGGAAAATTAGAAGTTAAAATAAAATGTGTGGTGATTGCAGGTCAAATTTTCAAGATCGAAAATTTACTATTATTTTTTAGAAATAAGCTTCTCTGATCCCGGTCATTTTCGTTTAAGAAAAAGATCTAACAGACGTAAAAGTAATGAAAGAGTTGGGGTGTATGACCTTCACTAAAAGATATCACACATACGAATTATGTTGTAGACATAATACTTATTCTTTGTACCTTGTGCTTATTTCCATGCTTTGTATAAAAAAAAAATTTAATAACTTCATTATCAGCGAATAAACGCGAGTTTTGATGAGATTTTCATAGACACTTATCAAACACAATACTTTTTCATAATAAATGTAAACCGCTTTAGGAAGGAAAAGAAATAAATATAAAACATGCAAATTAGCTTTATATTATTTTATGATCTGTCATAAACGGAGCGTGTAGGTGTTCCCCGGTTGTTTAACAACATTATTAGCATAATAAGTTTTTAACATAATATGAGAGGGAGCTTGCATATACTGTTAATATATATATATATATATTATTATATATATATATATATATATAATATTATATATATATATATATATAATATATTTATATATAATATATAGTATATATAATATATATATAATATATAATAGCAATATCACCAAAACGAATTTATAACATTTAAAATAATTATTAGCCGACTAGTTTGCGGGCAAAGAATCTTTCTTTCAAAAATTTAGAAGCTTATTTATAGAATGATAAAAAGTTTAAATTAAAAATATTAATAACATCAATAATAATAATTATAAATAATCAAATGTTATAAAATAAATAAACATATAGATAAATTAATATAACAATATTATGCAGTAAAGAGTTCTTAATTTAAAACAATATATATTATATATATAATATATTATATATATAATATATTATATTATAGAAATATATATACTATATATAATATATATATATATATATATATATATTATATATATTATATATATATATTAAATAGAGCGATTGTGAATATAATATATATATATATATATATATATATATATATATATATATATATATATATATATATATATATCTATATATTATATATATATATATATATATATTATATATATAACTTATATATATATATTATTTATATATATATATATTTTATATAGATAGATAGATAGATAGAGTAGCATACTCGCTGCAATGAAATTACTTCCCATTGGGCTTATGGTGTGTAGGGTTTCCCATGACATTCCAGTGCCTAATGGTTCGCCTTTTCTCTTTTTTTCGTTCATATCCACACTCATCCTCCAGACAACATCTTACAGACACCACCTTATATCCACATATCGTATACACCTACTCCTATCCACACTCATCTTCTAGACAACATCTTGCAGACATCCTTATCTCTTTTATTCCTATGTGTCGGGGAGAAAGAATTGGCCACAGCGTATAAGGCGACTAAATGAACAGTGTTAGTTGGGTTGGCTGCCCACTACCACTAATCATTTGCCAGGAATGATAATGCATGCCTCGGAGAGAGTCGTGATCGCCGTAAGCGATCCTTCTATCTTCTGGCGAAAATGTATGAATCGTATGGGTACATGGAATGTTAGAGAAATAAAGGATGAGTAGAAGAGGAGAAAGGGGATTGATGTATTTAGAAATGGTAAATTTGATTTATCCCCTGTGGCTGAAGCAAAGATGAGAGGAAACGGTTAAAATTAGTGGTGTGATGTGAAATGCATATGTGGTGGTGTTTAATGGAATGTGAGGGGGAGAGAAGGAGTTGCAATTCTGATGAGTGACCTGTGGTACAAAACTATGGTAGATTTTGTTTGTGTGAGTACTAGAATTCTAATGGTTAAATTTAAGTTTGAAAAGGTCAAGGTATGTGTGGTTATGACATATGATCCATATGAAGGTAAAGTTGAAGTGAGTGCAATTTTCTGGGATATTCTAAATGATGTTTTGGATGAGATGAGTAGGAGCTTCAGATTGATTGTGTTGGGTGACCTAAATGGTTGGAAAAGGGATGGTATAACCTGTGGATTTGGGGTGCCGAGAGAAAATGAGAATGGTGCTAAGGTGATTGATTTCTGTGAGGAGAGGGGTATGCATGTAAGTAATACACTCTTTAAATACAAGAGGATTTATAAGTATAATAGAGTTGGTGTAGCTAGATAATGTATTTAAGTGAAAAGTATAATTGATTTTGTGCTGGTGAAGAAGGAGATGTTGAAGTATGCGTTGGATGTTAAATCATTAAGGGTGTTAGGAATGGGATTATCGGAATATTATGTTGATTTATGCAAAATTAAGATAGTGGGGGCTTGGATGGAGAGGTAGGTGATAAAGAAGGATGTGGGTAGAATTAATATTGAGAAGTTAAGTGAACAATGTAATAAAGATAAGTATTTAAGAGCGCATGAAAATAAATCAGTTGAAAGTGAACAAGTTGAAACTGAACAAATCTGGAAGCAAAAAAAGGAAGCGGTTGTTAGAAGCGCAAAAGAAGTATGTGGATATGCTTACGTGGGAAGTAAGAATGTTTAACAGTGAGTAATGGAATGAAGATATGGTGCAAACGTGGTTAAATGTACTAAATGCCAATGATGAGGTCTCAAAAGAAAGATGTTTTGAATAATATAAGGAATAAAAAAGGAATACTAAAAGACACATACGTAGGAGGAAAAAAAGGTAAATGAACAGTTTGGAAGGAGGATGGATGGGGACTTACAAGGGAATGGGAACCTCTTCTGGAAGGAAGCGCGAAAGGTTAGGAATGAGAGTAAGGGGAATCTGCTTAGAATAATAAATTGGAATAGATGGTGCTTTCGCAACTGATGAAATGAATGGGAGAAGAGTGTGGAGGAAACGCTTCGAAAATCTGCATAACATTGGCAGTAATGAAGATATAATCGTGAATTTGTGTGGGTTTGTTGGTGCAAGAACGAATAGGTATATTGAGGATGAGGTCATTATTAAGGAGGAGGTAATGGTTAGAGAGAGAAAGTTGAAGAATGGTAATCTGCATCTATAGATGACCTTACTAGTGAAATAATCAAAAGCGGAGGCGAAATGGTGATTGATTGGATTTGGAAGTTGTGTAACAAAGCGTTTATGAAGGGAATAGTTCCGAAATATTGGAGGAGAGCAGTAATAGTACCCTTATGTAAGGGGTAAGGAGGATAAGGGTAATTGTAGGAATTATAGGGGAATTAGTTTATTGAGTGTTGTAGGAAAGATATGCTGGTATTTTGGTCGAAAGAGTGCATCGAGCGACTGAGGAAATGATTGGTGAACAACAAGGTGCGTTTAGAAGTGGTAGAAGATGTGTGTATGAAAATTTTACATTGAATAAATGATTGAGAAAATGAGAGATAAGAAGAATAAATTGTATTTGGGTTTTATAGATTTGCAACAGACATATGATAGAATAAATAGGAAGCTCCATGGCAGGTGCTGGTGATATATGGTGTTGGTGGTAGGCTTTTGAATGTGATTTCAAAATTGTATGTATGTATGATAGTGATTGTGAAGCTTATATAAGAATAAACAGAGTTGAAAGTGATTTGTTTAATCTTAATGGCGGAGTGAGGCAGGGATGTGTTATGTCTCCTTGATTATTCAGTTTGTATATGGATGGAGTTATGAAAGAATTAGCAGTAGGGTGGCAAGGGAATGTGTTAGAATGATGAAGAATAGAATAGAGTGGAGGGTGCCCTAAATATTATATGCAGATTATTTGGTTTTGTGTGGCGAATCTGAAGAGAGTTTGAGAGAACTTGTAGAGGGATTTGGCAAGGTGTGTAAAAGGAGGGGGTTAGAACGAGTTACACCCAGTAGATAAGCAGTAAAGTCTATGGTTGTGAGTGTAACTATCTGTCTCTCGTATTAAAAGTTATATTTGGATGCGTGTAGCAACTCGAAATCCAAAAGTGTCTGAGTGTAAATTAGTTTAGATAATGCTATATGTCGAATCAAAAGGGAACGGATGATGCAGAGTGTAGCAGAGAAGTTGCGGATTTTAGAAAGGTGGCTGGTGCAATTAAATCCTTGGTGGATGTAGAGGGACTAGGTCTTGAGGGCGCTAGGGTCTTACATGAGGGTATGCTATTATCTGTGTTAATGTATAGTAGTGAAACTATGGTATGGAATAAGAGGTAAAGATCTAAAGTGCAATGTATTCAGATGGAAAACTTTAGGGGTGTGTTAGGTATGAAAGAACTGATAAAATGATGAATGAACGCATTAGGGATTTGTGTGGTGTGAAAAAAGTAGTAATTGTAGAAAGGATGGATGATAGTCGGTTGGATAAGCGGATATAAAGTAGTGAGTTTACTGGGAATCGACCGGCTGGGAGACAGAAGAAAAAGTGGATTGAGTTAGTAAACAAATGCCTGGAGGAGAGTAATGTGAGTTTGGCAGTTGCAATAAGAAAGGGTTAAAACAGGGAGTGAATGGCGAGGTTTTGTGAGGAGGTATGGATGTGGCCCACCTGAGCCAAGGGATTACCTTACATTGACGAGATACCATGGAGAGGATCCGTCGTAGTCCCGTGAAGCCCTACCGTGGATTTTTTTGATTGCGACGAGTTCTCACTTATGGGTATAAAGGGGGCGGTAAGGCTGGGCTTTCTTTTCGACTTGGCGTCAAGTCTTCTACCTACTTTTTCTGTTTCAATGCTATGTGACACCTCTTTACTCCCAGTCTTGGGGAAGAGAAGGTAGAGATGATTGATGATGATGATTGATGATGATGATGATGACGATGATGATGATGATGATAATGATGATGATGATGATGATGATGATGATGATTAGATATCTATTCTTTTCTCTTTTAACTTATAGCTATTAATAATAGAGGAAAAATTTAATTATTCAATAGAAATAGGAATTAATAATTATCATTATATAAATAAATAAATAAATAAATATAAATAAATAAATAAATAAAATAAATAAATAAATAAATAAAAAATTAAATAAATAAAAAAAAAAATAGCTGTTACAAAAGAATTTAATTGTAATTTTGTCAGAGAACCGATCTTAATCCGAAGAGAAGTAAAAATAATAAGCGTTATTGCATTTATTAGCTTGACATTTTCATTTGCAAGAAAATTTGGCATAGAAATAATATGTGGAAAAGATTTGTATTTGATGTCGGAGCTTGCAGATGCCCGAGTTTATGTCGAGATCAGGAGGTAAGATTTAGTGGAAGAGATGCAGTGCTGAACAGAACAGATATTACAAAGTGCTGGAATGTTTCAAAAGTTAACGAAAAAGAAACACACACTGTACTTGAAATTACCTCTATTTTAACGGCAATATAATCTCTTGTATCCGAAATCGTCAAGAGTAAAATAGTGTTTGAGGAAGAGTTGGAAAGGAAGAAGGAAAAGGAGGATTGTCTGATCACTTCCTCACACAATTCCAAGGTATAATTTAACGGCCAATTTTTTTAATCTTAATGCTAATAAAGTTCTGTATGTCAAAGACCATATACTGCTCCTGTAGTTTGTTAGGAAAATGTTGAATGCATTTTTTGTTAATTTAAACATGTTGATTTCCTACTCGGAACGTACTTTGATTGTACAGGTTAGTGCTGTGATTTATAGTTATTAATTTTAACTGATTCTTACATCATATTATATATATTAGTAATGACGTCATACTTAGATATTATATTATACTACCAATCTATAATTATAAATATATTATAAGGATATATTTTTATATATTTTGATTGTTATTTCACAAAAATACTTGTGAGTATAAAAAATGATTATAAAATATCCAGTTTATTAACTATTTTATAAATATTAAAGCTTCCATAATATCGATATGTTGATAAATCTATTTATCTTATTATATCTATATATAACTATACTACAATCATAATATATATCCATTTATTAGAATATAATAGATATATTAGTAAATACGAGATTTAATATATTTATATTTAATATTTATTTTAAATCATTCCTTCCCAAACTCCCTATTTTAATTAATTACTTAGCTTTATTCAATACAATATATAAATATATAATATATAAATATATAAATTAAAATATATATATTATATTATATACCGTTTTAAATTCTCTACTATTAAATATTTTTAGTAATTCAATATATAAGATATATCCTGAATAGATAATATTCACATAATAAAATACTAATAAACAGGGGCGGAACAGTCCAGTACGAACGCACCCTCCGCGTGAGGCTGACAATCCCACCCGCCAAGGAGATCTTTGTTTTCCCAAGCCTCCATACACGATTTGCCCGCTGTTATCCCCGCCCGCCCGGCGGCCGCCCGAGTACGATCTCTTCAATATTTTTACACGCGTACCGTTCTCCCGGTCCCGCTGTCATCCCATGTATTACTTTACTACTGCCAGATAACATTCGATAAATAAAATCGCATATCATCGGCACTTTCTGGCTCTGCTACTCAGCGCGGCGAAATAAATAAAATATAAAAATATATCCTTAAGTAGTGAAAAAATCAAATATAATAATATATTTAATATAATAAATGTCCCAATTCAATATATTAAATTATTCTACTAGATAAATAACACCGTAATTATAAAATAAAAATAAACCAGTACAACCTTTTAACCTACTATAAGTGTGTATACTACGTCAACACATTGTAAAAATAAATACGAAAAAAAATAACAAGAGCCTTAAAATATAAGTCTAAAGTCGCCTCGAGACTAGAGCCTTCACTTAAATCACATATAAAATAGCACTTGTATTATTATTACTCTTAAGAACATACATAATCGTAAATAAAGACCTATTATGATTTTACTTCAATATCATAAAGAACTGAACAAAGATGTATCGCAAACAATAAAACCAGAATCGATACATCGCAACTACCTATATCCGGAAATTTCAATAATAACGCACTGAAAAAGACTAGCACACCATGCATCTCCCAAATTAAGTAAAATAAACACTTCACATCCACATTATATAGTAATAAACCCCCAAACCAGCCTAACGCTATAATCTCAAGTGTTGTATAAAAACATAACCAAATGTATATATAACAAATAATCAATGCATATCATCTAAACCTCTATTAGACATTACTTAACCGTATATATCAAACACGTATAAAACCACTACCTACTCCATCCACCAAACTGACTCTAATAATTATAACTATATTTAAAGATAAATTGCTATGTCAAGTAACGAAAAAAAATCCTGAAGCTGTCACGTGATCAATTAATATACATTTAATCGATTTTACTACAAATTGTTGAGAAGCCAAATTTTATACTAAAACAACAATATGATCACCCATTATCAAGTACTCAGTAAAAGACAGATAAATCTCCAGCATCCCAAGACCAAAGCCCGAGGTGATATTACCTAACACTCCGTAGGGAGGCGTTAGCTCATGCTTTCGTGTCCTTACTTGGGCCTTACCTGCTCTTAAAGTAACTGCCTTTAAACTGCTGTTAACTGCCACGTGCCATTACTGCTTACTCACCATTAATCCACATTTACGCATACCTTAAAGCAGTAAAGCAGTAAAACAATTAGAAGGTGTTAAACCTAACACCACCTTCATGCATGAAGAGGTAAAATAAATAGTATGCCAAAGTTATGTCCTTTAACTGTAACCTTTACTGACATTTAACTGTCAATTATTCCTGCTTTACCATGACATGTTATCTTTTATACTAATGCTTCCTTAGTTCTTAATTACACTTTCTGCTTTACTGCTTTAACATACTACATTTACTGTTGCAACCTTCTGCTTTACTGTTTTAACTCATATATATAATTAATTAAACATTATGATTTTCTTTATTAATGTATTTAATACTCCTTTTAATTTATAATTCTATATATACTATTTTACATTTAATTTTTATCATATTTTTAATTATATTTAAATTCTTATTTTTATATATCTATGTATTTATATTACTTTCAATATTGTTCTCTCTTTTACCTATATATACTTAGTGTTATTTAATATCTTCATCTTTCTTAGCTTTACTGCGTCTATACATCACTGCTTTTACATGCTTATAAAACTTCAACATTACAATTACTATACCTTAATAGCAGTTAAAGCATGATAAAAACAAATTAGAGGTGTTTACCTAACAACCTAAGAGAAGGGCCAATAAATTATAGTATATGCTTTTTGTATAATTTACTCGCTTTAAAAATAGCTTTAACTTTCTGCTTTACTGCTTTATATCTTTACGTACTGTTTGTGCACCCAATTTCTACGACTTAAATATCTAACTTTATTGCTCAATATATTTATTAAAATTATGTTTCTTATAATATAATATTAGCCTTCTGTTTTAATACTATGTTTTATTTTATTTTATATATTATTTATTATAACTCATTTATATTTATATTATATATTTTTAATTATTTATTTACCCTTATACGTATATACTTAGTGTTATGTACTTCATGCCTATTGTTAATTTAAAATTATTTTAGAAAACTTGTACACACACACACACCTTACACACACACACACACATCACAACACACACACACACACACAACTTACAACACGACACACACACACACCACACACACACACACTAACTACAATCACACAGCACACACAACCACATCAAACACACACCTATACCATACACTAAATGTCACTTATGACACTTATACACCCATCAATTCACTATATTGATCACCTTAACATTATTACTACCATATTAGGAACACTAACATTTACCACTTACAACTCTTACACACAAGATATTATTAAGTTTAACAACACGCATAATTAATTACATATACACTCACTATATCACCCGACTTTTATACGCTATACTACTCACACACAGATTTTACTTACATCAAATATAGAATTTAACTTCCCACGACTCACCACCACACAGATTTAACTTAACAAACATCGCATGATTTACTTTGACATACTACTAACTAAACAAATTATAACATACTACACTCACACACAGAATTTACTTACACCTCACCAAGCAGATCTAAACTCAAACCTCACATCTAAATACACTACACAAGATATACTATATCAACCACAACTCACAACATAACTACCACATATATAGGAATTTATTATAAACGTATAATTTTATTAAATACATTCTCATATGTTTACTTAATTAAAAACATACAACATTTATATTATCATCAATAGAAATTCAAGCGCAGCTTATTATCAAAGTTTCTTAAAACTTCTATACAAACCTAAATCAATCATTATCTCCCATTGAAACAATAGATTTCATTATTAAACTGTTAATACTTTGATTAAATTTTTAATAAACTATCAGTTTTAAAATAACTTTTCAATAAAATATTGTTGACTTTTATTAAAAACACATATATATTTTATCTATACCCTTTAAAGCGAAACTAAAATCAGCTACATCAAGCAAGGGCTAGCCCCCTCCTAGCCACCACCTCTACACCAACGCGTAAGCGCCGTCATGTCTTGTATACTATTTTGCACTTCTACATCTTATTACATCATTATCCTTACCCACATTATGATTAATATAAGTTATAAAAAAAAATATAACAAAAATTCCCGAAGTCCATCTTCTCTGCTAACATAGCAATGTTATTTTATATCTAAAACATCTTGATAACCACGAAAATAACAAATTATGTCAACACATCCTCACCATATACTAACATATGCCGATAAATATTACGCAAACTGATGTCTATGTAATTCATCTTCATCAAGTTTTTAAAACCTTTGCCGCTTCAATAATTTTATTCACTTTAAAATTATTAACGTCTACAATGAATCCCACTCTCTTTTCCC
>JABUQX010116567.1:17500-29615 GCA_015478945.1 Trachelipus rathkii | reverse complement strand
TTTTCAAATGTGACAGAAGTTAGCCGATCCGAGCCGAAGCCGAAGCCAAGAGTCAGAGCTCGATCCGGATCGATCCTGGTATCAATTTTCTTCAAGAAAATATTTTTTTATTTTGATAAAATTTATTTCAGAAGACGTGCTTTGGCTTGTTCAATATAGTGTAGAAACAGTTAGTTGGATCGGAGTTGAAGCGAAGTCGTATCCGAGCGTATCCGATTCGTAATCCGGAGCCGATCTGGTGGTATGGAATTTTTTGAGGAATATTTTTTTTGTAAAAAAATTTATTGTCGAAGACGTGCCGAACAATTTTCAAAGATTGCAGAAACCAGGACTGAGGAGCCGAAGCTGAGTCGGAGCCGGAGCCCGGAGTCGGATCTGGGTAATTATTTTCTTAAGAAAAATATTTTTTTTGAGGTGAAAAATTTATTTTCAAGAAGACGGTGTCTGACAAATGTTAAATATCTAAAACATTAGTCTGGATCCGGCAGCAGGATCCGGGCAAGGATCGGAACCCTGATCCTTGGTATCTGAATTTTTTTCGGGAAATATTATTTTGGTGAAACCATTTATTGTCAGAAGACGTGCCGAAAAAATTCAAATTGTGCAGAAAACTTAGTCGGATCCGGAGCCGAAGCTGAAGTCGGATCCGGATCCGATCAAGGTCCGGTATGAATTTTTCTCTAAAGAATATTTTTGAGGTGAAAAATTTATTTTCAGAGACTGCTGAAACAATGTTTAAATAGTCTAAAATCATTAGTTGGATCCGGAGCAGGATCCGGAGCAGGATCCGGAACCTGGATCCTTGGTATTAATTTTTTTTCGGGGAATATTTTTTTTAGGTGAAAATTTATTGTCCGAAGACGTGCGAACAATTTCAAATAGTGCAGAAACACTTAGTCGATCCTGAGCTCGCAGCCCACGCGGAGGCCGAAGCTGAGCCGAACACGCGTCGAAGCTGGAGCCGAAGCCCGAACGCCGAAGCCGAAGCGAAGCGAAGTCCAGAAACGAATTTATTTTCGGTTTGTCTTCTTGAAAATATTTTTCTAAGTAAAATTTATCTTAGAACACGTGCTGAACAAAGTGTAGAAAAATTAGTCGGATCGGGAGCGCGTATCTGGAGCCGATCGCGGACCGATCCTGCACTAGAATTTTTTTTCGGAAATATTTTTTAGGATGAAAAATTTATTGGCCAGAAAACGTGCTGAACAATTTTAAATAGCTTAGAAACATTAGTCGGATGCCGGAGCCGAAGTCGGATCTAGAGCCGGATCCCTAGCCGGATCCTGGGTATAAATTTTTTTCGAAAAATATTTTTTTAGGTAAAATATTTATTGCTAGGACTTAACAATTTTCAAATAGTGCAGAAACCTTAGTCGGATCCGGAGCCGGATCCGGATCACTGGGTATGAAATGTTTATTCAGGAATTTTTTTTTGTCAAAATTAAGAAGAAGACCGTGCTGAACAATTTTCAATAGTACAGAACGCCTTAGTCAGATCCGGGCATAAAGCCGACGCCGTAGTGGCCCGTTGTGTTGGAGCCAGAGTCGGAGCAGGAGCCGGAGTATTAAATTTTTTCAAAAAATATTTTTCTTAAGTGAAAAGTTTATTGCCAGAAGACGTGCTGAACAGTTATATATAGTGCAGCAACCTTAGTCGGATCCGGATCAGAAGCCGAAGTCATAACCGGATCCGGAGCCGGATCCTGGGTAGGAATTTTTTTCGGGAAATATTTTTGGGTGAAAAATTTATTGTCAGAAGACGTGCCGAACAATTTTCAAATAGTGCAGAAGCCTTAGCCGGATCCGGAGCCGAAGCCGAAGCAAAGTCAAGAGCGATCCGGATCCGGATCACTGGGTATGATTTTCTCAGAAAATATTTTTATTTATGTGAAAAATTTATTTCAAGAAGACGTGCTGAGCAATGTTCAAATAGTGTAGAAACATTAGTTGGATCCGGAGTTGAAGCCGAAGTCGTATCCGGAGCCGTATCCGGATTCGTATCCGGAGCCGGATCCTGGGTGGTATGAATTTTTTTGGGGAAATATTTTTTTTGTAAAAATATTGTCGAGACGTGCCGAAACCAATTCAATATTGCAGAACATAGTCGATCGGAAGCCGAAGCGTGAAAGTCGGAGCCGGAGCCGGAGTCGGATCCTGGGTATGAATTTTCTTAAGAAAATATTTTTTGAGGTGAAAAATTTATTTTCAAGAAGACGTGCTGAACAATTTTACATAGTACTAAAAACATTAGGTTGGTCGGAGGAGGATCAAGGAGCAGGATCCGGACCTGATCTTGGGTAGTGAATTTCTTTTCGGGAATATTAATTTTGTGAAAAAATTTATTGTCGAAGACGTGCCGAACAATTCTCAAATAGGGCAGAAACCTTAGTCGGATCCGGAGCCGCAAGGAAGCTGAGTCGATCCGGATCCGGATCAGGATCCTGGGTATGAAATTTTCTTCTAAAAATATTTTTTTGAGGGGAAAAATTTTTTTAAGAGACGTGCTGAAACAACATCAAATAGTCTATAAAACATTAGTCGAGTCCGAGCCGTACCGGGAGCTCAGATCCGAAGCCTGATCCTGGGTTTGAATTTTTTTTTCGGAAATATTTTTGGTGAAAAATTTATTGTCAGAAGAGTGCCAAGACATGATTTCAATTGCGAGAAACCTTAGTCGATTCGGAGCGAAGTATGAAGTCGGACCGGATCGGATCAGGATCAGCATCCTGGGTATGAATTTCTTCAGTTTATTTTTTTGAGTTGAAAATTTATTTTCAAGAAGACGTGCTGACAATGTTCATATAGTGTAAAGAAATATTAGTCGGATCGGAGCCGAAAGCCGAAGTCGTATCCGGGCCTTATCCGAGCCGGACCTGGGTATGAATTTTCTTCGGGAAATATTTTTTTATTAAAAAAATTTTTGTCAGAAGACGCGCACGTAACAATTTTCAAATAGTGCAGAACCTTAGTCGGATCTGAGCGAAGCCGAGAAGCCGAGCCGATGCCGAAGGAAGCGAAGCCGAAGCCGAAGCCGAAGTCAAGCGCGAAGCCGAAGCCGAAGCCGAAGCCGAAGCCGAGCCGAAGCCGAACTTTTAGCCGGATGCTGGTATGAATTTTTTTTTCAGAAAATATTTTGTCTAGGTAAAAAATTTATGCTCTAGAAGACGGCTGAGACAAGTGTATTAAATTAGTCGGATCCGGAGCGTAAGCCAAAGTCGATCCGGAGTCGGATCCTGCTTATGAAATTTTTTTTCGGGAAATATTTTTTTAGTGAAAAATTATTGTTCAGAAAGACGTGCTGACAATTTTCAAATAGCTTAGAAAACATTATCGGATCCGAGCCGAAGTCGATCTAGAGCCGCGATCTAGCGCGGATAACTGGGTATAAATTTTTTTTCGAAAAATATTTTTTTTAGGAAAAAAATATTTATTGCTAGGACTTAACAATTTTCAAATAGTGCAGAAACCTTAGCGGATCCGGAGCTCGTTTCGGTCTGGTAGATTCTTTTCAAGGAGAATATCTTTTTTGTGCAAAATTTATGGAAGAAGACGTGCTGGAACAGATTTTTCATTAGTAACAGAAACTTAGTCGGATGCGGAGCAGAAAGCCGACGTCATAGTGGAACCGGTGTTGAGCCAGAGTCGGAGCCGGGTAAATTATTAAAATTTTTTCAAAAATATATTTTTCATTTTATAGGATTTATTGCCAGAAACGTGGAATAACAGTTATCAAATAGTGCAGCAACCTTAGTCGGAATCCGGATCAGAAGCGAAGCTCATAACCGGATCCGAGCCGATCTGGGTAGGATTTTTTCGGAAATATTTTTTTGGTGGTAAAAATTTTATTGTCAGGTGGGTGCAGCTCGGATGTCAACTAGTATAGAAGGCTGCGGTGTCGGAGAATGAACCGAAAGTCGGAGTAGAGCCGGATCCGGATCCGGATCCTGTGTATGAATTTTTTTTCATAAAAAAATATGAAAGTAACCTTATTATGTGAAATTTATTTCAAGAAAAGGATCTGTATTCATTTCCCGAAACTCAAGAACATAGTTGGATCCGGAGTTGAAGCCGAAGTCGTATCGGAGCCCGTATCCGGATCGTATCCGAGCGGATCTGTGGTAATGAATTTTTTTGGGGAAACATTTTTTTTGGTGAAGAAATTATTGTCAGATAGCCCTTCAAGCGTTGCTTGACCGGTATTCCAGAAACCCTTTAGTCTCATGCGGAGCGAAGCTGAAGTCGGAGCCGGGTCCGGATCCGGATCCTGGTATAATTTTCCTTTAAGAAAATCTTTTTTGAGGTGAAAAATTTATTTTCAGAATACGTGCTGAACAATGTTTAAATAGTCAAAATCAATGTAGTTGGATTCCGGAGCGTATCCGGAGGCAGGATCCGGAACATATCTTGGGGTTATGAATTTTTTCTTCGGGAAATATTTTTTGGTGATAAATTTATTGTCAGAAGCTGCCGACACAATTTTCAAATAAGTGCAGAAACTTAGTCGGGATCCGGAGCCGAAGCTTGAAGTCGGATTCCGGATCCGATCCAGGAATCTGGGTATGAATTTTCTCAGAAAATATTTTTGAGGGGAAAAATTTATTTTAAGAAGACGTGCTGAACAACATTCAAATAGTCTATAAACATTAGTCGGATCTGGAGCCGTATCCGGAGCCAGATCCAGAGCCTGATCCTGGGTTTGAATTTTTTCCTGGTAAAAAGAAATATTTTTTTGGTGAAAATATTTATTGTCAGAAGACGTGCCAAACAATTTTCAAATATTGCAGAAACCCTAGTTGGATGTCGGAGGCCGAAGCTGAGTGGAGCCCGGATCCGGATCCACGGATCAGGATCCTGGGTATGAATTTCTTCTGAAAATATTTTTGGAGTTGAAAAATTTATTTCAAGAAGACGTGCTGAACAATGTTCAAATAGTCTAGAAATATTAGTCGGATCCGGAGCCGAAGCCGAAGTCGTATCCGGAGCCTTATCCGGAGCCGGAACCTGGGTATAAATTTTTTTCGGGAAATATTTTTTTATTAAAAAAATTTTTTTTGTGAAAATTTACGAACAATTTTCCAACAAATAGTGCAGAAACTTAGTCGGATCTCTGAAGCCGAAGCGAAGCCGAAGCGAAGCCGAAGCGAAGCCGAAGCCGAGTCGAACAGGATCCGCATCCTGTTTATGAATTTTCTTCAGAAAATATTTTTCTAGGTAAAAAATTTATCTCTAGAAGACGTGCTGAACAAAGTGTAGAAAAATTAGTCGGATCCGGAGCCGTATCTGGAGCCGGATCCGGAGCCGGATCCTGCTTATGAATTTTTTTTTGGGAAATATTTTTTAGGTGAAAAATTTATTGTCAGAAGACGTGCTGAACAATTTTCAAATTAGAAACCTTAGTCGTATTCGGAGCCGAAGTCGAAGTAGACGGATCCTGGTATAAATTTTTTTCGAAAAATATTTTTTTAGGTAAAATATTTAATTGCTAGGACTTAACAATTTTCAAATAGTGCAGAAACCTTAGTCGGATCCGGAGCCGGATCCGGATCCTGGGTATGAAATTTTTTCAGGAAATATTTTTTTTGTGAAAAATTTAATGGAAGAAGACGTGCTGAACAATTTTCAAATAGTACAGAAACCTTAGTCGGATCCGGAGCTAAAGCCGACGTCGTAGTGGAACCGGTGTTGGAGCCAGAGTCGGAGCCGGAGCCGGAGTATTAAATTTTTTCAAAAAATATTTTTCTTAAGTGAAAAGTTTATTGCCAGAGGACGTGCTGAGCAGTTTTCAAATAGTGTAAAAACTTTAGTCGGATCCGAATCTGGATCCGGATCCGGATCCGGATCCTGGGTATATATTTTTTTAGGGGAAAAATTTATTGCCATAAATAGTGCTGAACAATTTTAAAATAGTGTAGATACTTTAGTCAGATCCGGAGCCGAAGCCGAAGTCGGATATGGAGCCGGATCCTGGGTATGAATTTTTTCCAAAAAATATTTTTTTACGTAAAAATTATTGCCAGGAGACGTGCTGAACAATTTTCAAATAGTACAGAAACCTTAGTCGGATCCGGAGCCAAAGCCGAAGTCGAAATCGAAGTCGAAGCCGGATCCGAATCCGGATCCGGATCCGCATCCGGATCCGGATCCGCATCCAGGGTATGAATTTTTTCAAGAAATATTTTTTAGGTGAAAAATTTAATAGAAGAAGACTTTCTTCCAGAAATTTTTTAAAATAGTGATGTCTGAAGGAGCCGTATTCCGGAGCCGGAATCCGAAGCCTGATCCTGGGTATGAATTTTTTTCGGGTTTTATTTTTTTTTTGAAAAATTTATTGTCAGAAAACGTGCCGAACAATTTTCAAATAGTACAGAAACCTTAGTCGGATCCGGAGCCGAAGGCGAAGTCGGATCTGGAGCCGGATCCTTAGCCGGATCCTTAGCCGGATCCTGGGTATGAAATTTTTTCGAAATATATTTTTTTAGGTAAAAAATTTATTGCCAGGAGACGTGCTGAACAATTTTCAAATAGTGCAGAAACCTTAGTCGGATAAGGAGCCGAAGCGAAAAATTCATACCCAGGATCCGGCTCCGGCTCCGGCTCGCTCCGGTTCCGCTCGGCTTCCGCTCCGGCTCCGGCTCGGCTCCGCTCCGGCTCCGCTCCGCTCGGCTCGGCTCCGGCTCCGGTCCGACTTTGACTTCGCTTCGGCTCCGGGTTCGACTAAGGTTTCTGCACTATTTGAAAATTGTTCAGCACCATTTCTGGCAATACGGTGGGGGTATCAATCGTCTCCTGGCAATAATTTTTTTACTAAAAAATATTTTTTTCGAAGAAAATTTCATCCCAGGACCGGCTCCATATCCCCGACTTCGGCTTTGGCTAAGATGCCGACTAAGGTTTCTGTACTATTTGAAAAATTGTTCGGCACGTCTTCTGACAATAAATTTTTCAAAAAAAATAAAAACCCGAAAAAAATTCATACCCCGGATCAGGCTCCGATGCCGGCTCGATTCTGATATGTTCTACACTTTTTGAAAATTGTTCAGCACGTCTTCTTCTTTAAATTTTTTCACCTAAAAAATATTTCTTGAACAATTCATACCCAGGATCCGGATGCGGATCCGGCTCTGACTTCGACTTTCGCTTCGCTCGGATCCGATAAGGTTTCTGCACTATTTGAAAATTGTTCAGCACGTCTCCTGGCAATAACTTTTTTATGTAAAAATATTTTTTTAAAAAATTCAATACTAAGGTTCCGGCTAAGGATCCGGCTCCCGATCACTTCGATTCGACTTCGGCTCCGGATCCGACAAATGTATCTACACTATTTGAAATTGTTCAGCACTATTTCTGGGAATAAATTTTTTTCAAGAAAAAATTTATACCAGGATCCGGATTCAGAATCGGATCCGGATAAAAGTTTCTGCCTATTTTGATAACTGTAGAAACTTAGCTGAGCCCGAAGTCTGAATAAAGAATTATTACGGTTTGCGTGGTAATATATATTATATATATATATACTATATATATATTATATAATATATATATATATTATATATATAATATATATATATATATATTATATATATATATATATATATATATATATTATATATAATATTATAGTATAATATCAATATATTAATAAAATATAGCATATATATATATATATATATATATATTAATTATATATATATATATATTATATATTATAATATATATATATAATATATTTTATATATATATATATCTATATATATATATATATATATATATATATATGTATTATATATATATATATATTATATATATATATATATATATAATATTAATAATAATATTTTTAATATATATATACTATATATATATATAATATCTAATAATATATTATATATATATATATATATGCTAGTCTTTCCAGCCTAGAGATCTACTTTTTGTAGAGTAGTGTATCTTAAATATTTACATATAAAATCCGCTCACAGTCTAGGAATCATAGACGTCTACCTCCAAGCCATCACACGTCTAGGAAAAGCACAATTTCAAATTGCTAATCAAGCATAATAAGGATAGCATAATGCTAATAAGGTGATATCACGAATTTTAACAATTTAGAAAATAGTTTTTATAAATTTCTAGATTGTTATAATTTTTTTTTTTATAACTTAAATTTATATTTAATTTAAATATCGGCCTTCTCAGAAAAGCAGGCATTCGGAATAGATTTCTAAATCTAATGCTTCGAACATATACTGCTTTTTAACTCGGTACTTATTTTAAATTGACAGGAGGGATGGTTGACACCTGCTGGGGCTACTGGCCATGCTGCTTGTGTGTTCCTGGGTTACAGGACAACCACCAAGTCAAGAAACGTTGACATGTGCACAACATACTTGTTTCGACAAATTTGCGAATAATAAGACAAAGAAAAATTTCACTCGCGGCAGGAATCGAACCATCTACAACAGCGTCGCGTTGACAAGTACAGAAGCCTTACCACTTAGTCCAATCCCGTCCACAAATAAGAAGGCATATCCAAGAACAGTTTTCTAATCTCCTGCTTCGATATCGCTGCTTTGAAATTTAGTACTTATTTAAATCGAACAAGAGGGTGGTTGGAACACCTGCTGGGGCTACATGGACATTCTGCATGGGTGTTCCTGGGTTACAGGAGTATCCAACAAAGTCAAGATACTCCGAAATGGGCAAAAGACATGCTTTGTTTTGCGACAAATTTCATAATAAGGACGAAGAAAAATTCACTCGTGCCAGGACTCGAACCACAACAACAGCGTCAGTTGACAATGTCAGGAAAGCTCTACCAATCTAGTTCCGATCGCCTTTCCAGAAAAAGAAGGCATATCGAACAGCATTTCTATTTTCACTGCTCTGTATCCCTGCTTTCGAGCTGTACTTATTTAAATCGACAGGAGGGTGGTTGGAACACATGCTATGGCTACCAGGCATTCTGCTTCGGGTCTCCTGGTTACAGAGCAACCAACCAAAGTCAAGGAACGCCGAAATGGGCCACAGTCATGTTTGTTTGCGGCAATTTGCAATTAATCAGACTGAATATAAATTTTCACTCGCGCCAGGGCTAGAACATTGACAACAGCGTCGCCCGATTAGAACAATGTAAGGAAGCTCTGTCACTGTTCGCGATCACTTCCCAAAAAGATGCATCTCGAAACCATTTCTTATTTATGTGCTTCGACATCACTGTTTTGAAACTCAATACTTATTTAAATGGACAGGAGGGTGGTTGAAACCTGCTGGGGCTACATGGTATTCTGCTTGGGTATTCCTATGTAACAAGAGCAACGAATCAAAGTCAAAGAACGCCGAAATGGGCACAGCATGTTGTTGCAACAAATTTGCAAAATAAGACAAAGAAATTTTACTCGCGCAGACTCGAACCATCGACATGCAGCGTCGCCATTAGAACAATGTCCAGATAGCTCTACACTTAGTCCGATTCGCCTTCCAGAAAAAGAAAGGATATCGAACGTTTTCTAATCTTACATGCTCCGATACCACTGCTTTGAAACTCGGTACTTATTTTAAATCGACAGGAGGTGGTTGAACACCTGCTGGGCTACATGCCTTCTGCTTGAGTGCTCTTGGGTTAGCAGGAGCAACCAACCAAAGTAAAGCAAGCGCCCGAAATGGCAACAAATGCTGTTGTTGTCCAAATTTGCAATAATAAGAAGAATAAAAATTTCACTTCGCGCCAGGACTCGAACAATCGACAACAGCGAGTCGCGGTTAGGAATCATGTCAGTAGGCTCTAACACTATCCGAATCCACCTACCCCAAAAAAGAAGGGCATCTCGGAAATAGTTTTCATAATTTCCTGCTTCGAAATCACTACTTTGAAACTCGAATTACTGAAATCCATGGAAGGGTGCTTGAACTATAATATCTATATATATATTTATATATATATATTAATATATATATATATATATATATATATATATATATATATATATATAATACGATATATATATATATAAATATCTATATATTATATATATGAATATATATATTATATATATATTGCAAAGGAATGAAAAAAAAATATATTTCAATATTTATATTTGCGTTTTCTAGCACTTCATTTTTTTTCTTACATTAGAACTAAAAAAATTCATTAATAACGAACAGTTTTTTTTGTCTAAAATTTGGTAACAGCTCTGCATTAAAATCCTTACAGACTGCGTTTATTTTTAAATGAACTTTTGTATGATGTACAGGTGGTGTCACACGTGAATTGATTGTTTTTACTCTTCAAAATTTTGAAAGAAACTTTTTCAGGAGATTGTCCAAAAAACTTTTAGAAAATAAAATTGAAATAAAAGTGTCTAAATGAAATTTATTACTACACAAAATGGGAAGTATTTTAGTGAAAAGAAGCATTGAATATCTTGATTTAAAGATTTTTATTGCATTTTTGTGAAAGCCACCGAAAAAAAATTTTCCTCTTGCTTCCACCAAAAAAACAACAGTTTTTTTTAAATTTCCCGCATACACTTATTGCTGCCGATGTTGCTTATTTCATGGAAAGCATATTTGAACCGCTTTGAAGAAATGATTTTTGTGCTTGAAGTCTCCCTATAGTTTTATTAATACATTGTTTTTTAATCTCCCTGAATTTTATTATTCCCAACAATTTTATTATCCTCTTTCTAAATTATATTCTTGTCAAACTCGGAATGGTAATCTAAATTTTACTGAATAGCAAAAAAAATCTTTTACCAAAGATATTTAAGGTATATATTAATTTTTTTTAAACTTTCTAAGTTTCTGCAAATATTTTGGAAAACATGATATCATATAACTCCCTCTAATTGATATTGCAATACCAACAAAATCTCATTTCTATCCATTTTCTGTTATTATATCCAGGAGTTTAACCCACGTTCATAACTCATCCACTTCCTTACAAGCTGCACTCAATTCCTCTCTCTCGGTGACAATGAAACCTACTGTACATAGGGGGATTTAGTGGCAGGGGTAATTTCTACGCCCCTAGAGGATGTTATATCCTCTATTCCTTAACTAAATGGTTAATGAATAGATTATCTTTTGTCAATTTTAGAAAGCTGATTTCATTAGCTATTCTGTCTTTCTAATTCCAGTCAAGAAATAAGGCGAAAAAGAGATCAAGAAAAATAGAATAGGAAGTTTTTGTAAACGCATAAATTATCGAAGAAATCGCGAATATTGTAGAAACATAATTGAATATTTATGAAATGGGCTACTTTATTTTTATGTTGCAACAGTTTTATTACAAAAGTTAAAGAAATAAAACATACCAACATACTGATGAGATATGATACTTCTTTGAAAGGAAGGCTATTAATTAAGGTGATATACCTTTGTGAGATGGAAGTAAAAATTGATTTTTTTCACGAAGAATGGACGCGTCATCACGATATATTTCAAATGAATTTTTTTGTCAATTTCTTAATATCCTAATTAATCTTAATAAATATTCTATAACTTGCCAGATTGACATTTATGAATATCACATTTAAATTTTTAAAATATTCATTGCCTTAAAGAATTAAAATAGTTGAAAAAGAATTTAAATATTATGACAGGTTCATTTTTGCATAAAATATCATATGACATGATTGAAGGAGTTAATATAAGCTGTTATCAGCTCTTTCTTACCTTTCGTCTTGGGATTTTAATTCTGCAATGTATTTATTAGAAAAATTTGCTATTTTCTATTGCAAAATTTGGCAGACATTGAAAAAAAGAGAAATTTGCAGTATTTTCTTTTTAAAATTCAATCGAAAGGCATAAAACTAAAAGAAAATGGCTTTAATGGGGTAGTTCAAAAAACTAAATTTGGAGCTCTTTTTCCGATCTTAAACATTTTTTTTAGAATCAGTTTGGTGCAAAAATGTGCCAATTTCTAACCAGAACGAATAACTAGTGTTCAAATTGAAAGTTTTAAGTTTATTGTCTCCTCTGAAAAGCACCAAAAAAGTTTTAGGGAATGGCCCAATCTTGAAATTGCTAAAAGTGACAGAATTGCATGAACTTGCTTATTGGCAGCATTTTCTAAATTTCATCCATTCTGTATTAGCAAAAAGGAAAAAGGCAGGAT
>JABUQX010116567.1:0-12500 GCA_015478945.1 Trachelipus rathkii | reverse complement strand
CTCTCAATAAGGTATTCGTCTTTTTTTTTTTTTTTTTTTTTTTTTTTTTAATAAATATAGTTTCTTTTTTATTTTTTTTAATGTTCAAGTCATTTCCTCAACACAGATGATTAACTCCGCTTATATTTCAAAATATTAAAATCATTAATTTTTCACTTTTCTCTCCCTAAAATAAACGTATGAAGCTAAAGAAAGGTACGCAAAATCTATCGTTTAGAGTTAGTCCAAATCCTGCCTTTTTCCTTTTTGCTAATACAGAATGGATGAAATTTAGAAAATGCTGCCAATAAGCAAGTTCATGCAATTCTGTCACTTTTAGCAATTTCAAGATTGGGCCATTCCCTAAAACTTTTTTGGTGCTTTTCAGAGGAGACAATAAACTTAAAACTTTTAATTGGAACACTAGTTATTTGTTCTGGTTAGAAATTGGCACATTTTTGCACCAAACTGATTCTAAAAAAAAACTGTTTAAGATAGGGAACAAAGCTCCAAATTTAGTTTTTTGAACTACCTTATTAAAGCCATTTTCTTTAAGTTTTATGTATCTCGATTGAATTTAAAAAAGAAAATACTTGGAATTTCTCTTTTTTTCAATGTCTGCCAAATTTTGCAATTGCAAATAGCAAATTTTCCTAATAAATACGTTGCAGAATTAAAATCCCAAGACGAAAGGTAAGAAAGAGCTGATAACAACATATTTTAACTCCTTCAACCATGGCATATGATATGCTAAGCAAAAATGAACCTGTCATAATATTTAAATTCTTTTTCAACTATTTTAATTCTTTAAGGCAATGAATATTTTAAAAATTTAAATGTGATATTCATAAATGCCAACTTTGGCAATTTTTAGAATATTTATTAAGATTAATTAAGATATTAAGAAATTGACAAAAAAAATACATTTGAAATATATCGTGATGACACGTCCATTCTTCGTGAAAAAAGCAATTTTTACTTCCATCTCACAAAGATATATCACCTTAATTAATAGCCTTCCTTTCAAAGAAGTATCATATCTCATCAGTATGTTGGTATGTTTTATTTCTTTAACTTTTGTAATAAAACTGTTGCAATATAAAAATAAAACAGCCCATTTCATAAATATTCAATTGTTTTTCTACAATATTCTCAGTTACTTCGATAATTATTCTATTTTCCTATTCTATTTTCCATTTCTTGATCTCTTTTTCGCCTTATTTCTTGACTGGAATTAGAAAGACAGAATAGCTAATGAAATCAGCTTTCTAAAATTGACAAAAGATAATCTATTCATTAACCATTTAGTTAAGGAATAGAGGATATAACATCCTCTAGGGGCGTAGAAATTACCCCTGCCACTAAATCCCCCTATGTACAGTAGGTTTCATTGTCACCGAGAGAGAGAGAGAGGAATTCAGTTCAGCTTGTAAGGAAGTGGATGAGTTATGAACGTAGGTTAAACTCCTGGATATAATAGAAAATGAATAGAAATGAGATTTTGTTGGTATTGCAATATCAATTAGAGGGAGTTATATGATTCCATGTTTTATAAAGTATATGTTTTCCAAAATATTTTCAGAAACTTTGAAAGTTTAAAAAAATATTAATATATACCTTAAATATCTTTGGTAAAAGAATTTTTTTTGTTATTCAATAAAATTTAGATTATCATTGCGAGTTTGAAATAATATAATTTAGAAAGAGGATAATAAAATTGTTCAATAATAAAATTCAAGGAGATTAAAAAACAATGTATTAATAAACTTTATTAAGGGGAGACTTTATCCTCAAAATCCATTTCTTCTAACCGATAAAAGAAAATGTTTTTTTGATGAACAACTAATTTATCTTTAATTTTTTGGGGAAATTAAAAAAAACTGTTCGTTTTTTTTGGTGGGAAGGAAGAAGGGAAAATTTTTTTTTCGGGGCTTTCACAAAAATGGCAATAAAATCTTTAATATTCAAGATACTTCAATGCTTTTTTCACTAAAATACTCCCATTTTGTTTAGTTAATAAATTTCATTAATAATTTATTTTTCAAACTTAATTTTTTTAAAAGTTTTTTTTGGACAATCTTCTGAAACAGTCACTTCAAAAATTTTGAAGTAAAAACAATCAATCACGTGTGACACCACCTTACATCATACAAAAGCATTTAAAATAAACGTCAGTCTGTTAAGGATTTTATATGCAGAGCTGTTACCAAATTTTAAGACAAAAAACTGTTCGTTTTATTTAATGAATTTTTTTGAGATCTAATGTAAGAAAAAAATGAAGTGCTAGAAAAACGCAAATAAACATTTGGAAAATATTATTTTTTTTTTCAGACGCAAATATATATATATATTATATAGTATAATATTATAATATATAATATATATATATATATATATATATATATATATATATATATATATATATATATATATTATAATATATATATATATTATATTATAATATAATATATATATATATAGGGTCCAAGCACCTTCCATGGATGTTAAGTAAATTACCGAGTTTCAAAAGTAGTGATATCGAAAGCAGGAGATTAGAAAACTATTCCGAGATGCCTTCTTTTCTGGGTAGGGGGATCGGACTAGTGGTAGAGCCTAGTGTACATTGTCTAACGGCGTTGTCGATGGTTCTAATTCCGGCGCGAGTGAAATTTTTATTACTTCTTATTATTTGCAAATTTGACACAACAAGCATTTTGCCCATTTCGCCGTTGCTTTACTTTGGGCTCCTGTAACCCAAGAGCACTCAAGCAGAAGGCCATGTAGCCCCAGGCAGCGTGTTCCAACCACCCTGCCTGCGATTTAAATAAGTACCGGAGTTTCAAAGCAGTGTATCGGGCAGAAGATTAGAAAAAACTTGTTCCGATAGCCTTCTTTTTCTAGAAGGCGATCGACTTGGTAGAAGCTTCCTGACATTGTCTAATGCGACGCTGTTGTCGATGGTTCGAGAGTCCTGGCGCGAGTAAAAATTTCTTCTGTCTGTATTTTTGCAAAAGTTGTTCAAACAAGCATTGCGTGCCATTTCGGCGTTCTTTGACTTTGATTGGTTCTCTTGTTACATAGGGAATACCCAGCAGATACCATGTTGCTAGCCCCAGAGGTCGTTCAACACCTACTGTCCATTTAAATAAAGTAACTGAGTTTCAAAACAGACTTGATTTCGAAGCAATAAATAAGAAAATTGTTCCGAGATCATCTTTTTCTGGGAAAGTGGATCGGACAAGTGACAGAGGCTTCCTGTAATTGTCTAGACGGCGACCGCATAGTGTCAATGTTTCTAGCCCTGGCGCCGAGCCGCATAAGAAAATTTATACTTCGTCTTATTCATGTCAACATTTGTCCGCAACAAACATGCTGTGCCCATTTCGGCGTTCCTTGACTTGTTGGTTGCCTCTGTAACCCAGACCAGCACCCAAGCAGAAGCCGGGAGCCATGAGCATGTGTTCCAACCACCCTCCTGTCGCTTTAAAATAAGTACCGAGCTTCAAAGCAGGGATATCAGAGCAGTAAAATAGAAAGCTGTTCCGATATGCCTTCTTTTTTTTTCGGGAAAGGCGGATCGGACTAGAGGTAGAGCAGCTTCCTGGTAATTGTCTAACGGTGACGCTGTTTTTGATGGTTCGAGTCCGGCGCGAGTGAAATTTTTCTCGTCTTATTATTGCAAATTTGTCCCAACAAGCATGTTTTGCCCATTTCGGAGTAGTCTTGACTTTGGTTGGATACTCCTGTAACAGAACACCCATGCAGAATGCCATGTAGCCCCAGCAGGTGTTCCAACCACCCTTCTTTTCGATTTAAATAAGTACTAAGTTTCAAAGCAGTGATATCGAAGCAGGAATTAGAAAAACTGTTCTGATATGCCGTCTTTTTCTGGACGGTGATCGGACTATGGTAGAGCTTTCTGTACATTGTCTAACGGCGACGCTGGTGTAATGGTTGCAATCCTGGCGACGAGAGTAAAAAAAATTTCGTCTTATATTATTGCAAATTTGTCGCAAACAAGCATGTTGTGCACATTCCAAACGTTTCTTGGACTTTGGTTGGTTGTTCCTGTAACCCCAGGAACACACAAGCAGAATGGGCCAGGTAGCCCCAGCAGGTTTCCAACCACCCTCCTGTCAATTAAATAAGTACCGAGTTTAAAAGCAGTGATATCGACATTAGATTAGAAATCTATTCCGAGATGCCTTCTTTGGGAAGGCGGATATTAAGTTAAATATTAAAATTTAATTTTTATAAAAAAAAAAAATTTATAACAATCTAGAGAATCTATAAAAACTATTTCTAAATTGTTAAAATTCGTGACCACCTTATTAGCATGATGCTATCCTTATTATGCTTCATTAGCATTTGAAATTGTGCTTTCCACGTGGTATGGCTTGAGTATGACTGTATGATCATCTATGACGTTGAGGATATTTATTGGCTATTTCAAAAAGATTTACCGCCTCTCCTCCCTGAAGATGTTCTATTTTATAGACTAGCCATATATACTATATATATATATATATATATATATATATATATAATATATATATATATATATATATAATATATATAATATATATATATATATAATTATATATATACAATAATATATATAACATATATATATATACTATAATATATTATATAGAATATATATATATATATAAATTATAACTATATATATTATAATATATACTATATATATATATATATATATATGATATATATCTATATATTTATATATATGATATGTATATATATAATATATATATATATATATATAATATATAATAGTATATAGTAATATATATATACTCATATATACATATTTATGATCATCTATCAACTATATAAAAATATATATATATATATATATATACTATATATAGTATATACTATATAATATAATATGATTTACCACGCAAACGTAAAATAATTCTATTTATTCAGACTCGCGCTCAGAGCTAAGTGCTCTACGTATCAAATAGTGCAGGAAACTTTAGTCGGATCCGGATCTGAATCCGGATCCTGGGTATAAATTTTTTTAGGGAAAAAATTTATTCCCAGAAATAGTGCTGAACAATTTTCAAATAGTGTAGATACATTTGTCGGATCCGGAGCCGAAGTCGAAGTCGGATATGGAGCCGGATCCTTAGCCGGATCCTGGGTATGAATTTTTTTTAAAAAATATTTTTTTTTACGTAAAACATTTATTGCCAGGAGACGTAGCTGAACAATTTTCAATAGTTGCAGGAAAACCTTAGTCGCGATCCCGAGCCGAAGCCGAAGTCTAAGTCGCTTTCAAAACTCGGAACCTAGATGAAAGATATGAATTGTTTCAAAGAAATATTCTAACACGGTTAAAAATTTAACAGAAGAAGACGTGCTGAACAATTTTCAAAAAGTGTAGAAACATTAGTCAGATCCGGAGCCGGATCCGGAGCCTGATCCTGGGTATGAATTTTTTTCGGGTTTTATTTTTTTTGAAAAATTTATGTAGAAGACGTGCCGAACAATTTTCAAATAGTACAGAAACCTTAGGTCGGATCCGGAGCAAAGCCGACGTTGGAGTAGATTAAAATGCTGGATGAAAATTTTTTCAAAAAATATTTTTTAGTAAAAAAATTATTGCAGAGACGTGCTAACCAATTTTCAAATAGTGCAGAAAACCTTAGTCGAACCCGGAGCCGAAGCCGAAGTCAACATCGGAGCCGGAGCGGAGCGAGCCGGAGCCGGATCCGAGCCGGAGCGGAGCGGAGCCGGAGCCGGAGCCGGAGCCGGAGCCGGAGCCGGAGCCGGAGCCGGAGCCGGAGCCGGATCCTGGGTATGAATTTTTCGCTTCGGCTCCTTATCCGACTAAGGTTTCTGCACTATTTGAAATTGTTCAGCACGTCTCCTGGCAATAAATTTTTTACCTAAAAAATATATTCGAAAAAATTTTCATACCCAGGACGCTAAGTATCCGGCTTAAGGGATCCGGCTCCAGATCGACTTCGCCTTCGGCTCCGATCCGCTAGGTTCTTGATACTATTTGAAAAATGTTTCGCAACGTTCTGACAATAAATTTTTTCAAAAAAAAAATAAAACCCGAAAAAAAAAAATTCATACCAGATCAGCATACCCAGGATCCGGCTCCGATACGGCTCCGGTCGACTAATGTTTCTACACTATTTAAAATGTCAGCACGTCTTCTTTATTACATTTTTCACCAAAAAATTTCTTGGAAAAAATCTCATACCTGGATGCGACGGATCCGGATCCGGATTGCGATCGGATCCGGATTCGGATCGGCTTCGACTGTCCGATTTCGACTATCGGTTTGGCTCCGGATCCGCTAAGACTTTCTGACTATTGAAAATTGTTTCAGCCAACGTCTCCTGCAATAAATTTTTTACGTAAAAAAATATTTTTTGGGAAAAAATCATACCAGGATCCGGCTCCATATCCGACTTCGCTTCGGCTCCGGAATCTGACTAAAGTATCTACACTATTTTAAAATGTTCAGCACTATTTATGCAATAAATTTTCCCTAAAAAAATATATACCCAGGATCCCGGATCCGGATCCGGATCCAGATTCGGATCCGACTAAAGTTTTTACACTATTTGAAAACTGCTCAGCACGTCCTCTGGCAATAAACTTTTCACTTAAGAAAAATATTTTTGAAAAAAATTTAATACATCCGGCTCCGCGCTCCGAACTTGCTCCAACAACCGGTCCACATACGAGTCGCTTTAGCTCCGGCATCTCGACTAAGGTTTCTGTACTATTTGAAATTGTTCAGCACGTCTTCTTCCATTAAATTTTTGCACAAAAAAATATTTCCTGAAAAAAAAGTTCATTACCCAGATCCGATTCGCGCTCCGATTCGACTAAGGTTCTGCACTATTGAAAATTGTTAAGTCCTAGCGAATAAATATTTTACTAAAAAAAAATATTGTTTTCGAAAAAAAATTTATACCCAGATCCCGCTCTAGATCCGACTTCGGCTCCTGATCCGACTAATGTTTCTAAGTATTTTAAAATTGTTTCAGCACCGTCTTCTGACAATAAATTTTTCACCTAAAAAATATTTCCCAAAAAAAAATTCATAAGCAGAATCCGACTCCGGATCCGGCCAGATACGCTCCGATCGATAATTTTTCTACACTTTGTTCAGCACGTCTTCTAGAGAATAAAAAAAAATATTTTTTACTAGAAAAATATTTCTGAAGGAAAATGCCTAATATGGCTCCTGTTCTGACTTCGGCTTCGGCTTCGGTCGGGTTCGGCTTCGGCGTCGGCTTGAGGGTCGGGCGCGACGTCGTTGCCGCACTATTGAAAATTGTTCGGCACGCTTTCTAAACAAAAAATTTTAATAAAAAAATATTTCCGAAAAAAATTGATACCCAGTTCCGCTCCGGATAAGGCTCGGATACGTACTTCGCTTCGCTCGGATCCGACTAATATTTCATAGACTATTTGAACATTGCTTCGCACGTCTTCTTGAATAATTTTTTTCACTCCAAAAAATATTTTCCAGAAGAAAATTCATACCCAGGATCCTGATCCGGATTCCGGATCCGGCTCCGACTTCAGCTTCGGCTCCGATCCAACTAGGTTTTCTGCAATATTGGAAAATTGTTTGCAGTCTTCTGACAATAAATTTTTCACAAAAAAATATTTCCCGAAAAAATTCAAACCAGGGATCAGCTCTGATCTGGGCTCCGGATTACGTCCAGATCGACTAATGTTTATAGGACTATTTGAATGTTGTTCAGCCACGTCTTCTAAAATAAATTGTTCACCAAAAAAATATTTCTCGGAAAGAATTCATACCCAGGATCCTTGATCGATCCGATCGACTTAGCTTCGCTCCGGATCCGACTAAGGTTTCTGCACTATTTGAAAATTGTTCGGCCGTCTTCTGACAATAATTTTTCACAAAAAAATATTTCCCGAAAAAATCATACCCAAGAGTCGAGGTTCCGGATCCTGTCCGGATACGGCTCGGATCCAACTAATGATTTTAGACTATTATAAACATTGTCAGCACGTCTTCTGAAATAAAATTTTCCCATTCAAAAAATAATTTTCTTAAGAAAATTCATACCAGGATCCGACTCCGGCTCCGCTCCGACTTCAGCTTCGGCTCCGAATCGACTAAGTTTCGCAATTTGAAAATTGTTTCAGGCAGTCTTCGACAATCAAATTTTTCACAAAAAAAATTCCCCAAAAAAATTCATACCACCCAGCATCGGCTCCGGATACGAATCGATACGATCCTGATACCGCTTCGTTTGCTACTTCATTCAACTAATGTTTCTAACACAATTGCAACACGCTCATCACGTATCTGAACGTCAATCTTCACATAAAAAAAAATATTTTCTGAAGAAATTATTACACAGATCCGGATCGGATCCGGCTTGAACTCGCTTCGGCTTCGAGTTCCGGATCCGGCTAAGTTCTGCACTATTTGAAAATTGTTCGGCACGTCTTCTGACAATAAATTTTTCACCCAAAAATATTTCCCGAAAAAAATTCCTACCCAGGATCCGGCTCCGGATCCGGTTATGACTTCGGCTTCTGATCCGGATCCGACTAAGGTTGCTGCACTATATATAACTGTTCAGCACGTCTTCTGGCAATAAACTTTTCACTTAAGAAAAATATTTTTTGAAAAAATTTAATACTCCGGCTCCGGCTCCGACTCTGGCTCCAACACCGGTTCCACTACGACGTCGGCTTTAGCTCCGGATCTGACTAAGGTTTCTGTACTATTTGAAAATTGTTCAGCACGTCTTCTTCCATTAAATTTTTCACAAAAAAAATATTTCCTGAAAACATTTCATACCCAGGATCCGGATCCGGTCCGGATCCGACAAGGTTTCTGTACTATTTGAAATTGTTCAGTCCGTACAAATATTTTACCTAAAAAATATTTTTTTCGAAAAAAATTTATACCCAGGATCCGGCTAGGGATCCGGCTCTAGATCCGACTTCGGCTCCGGATCCGACTAATGTTTCTAAGCTATTTTAAAATTGTTCAGCACGTCTTCTGACAATAAATTTTTCACCTAAAAAATATTTCCCGAAAAAAAATTCATATGCAGGATCCGGCTCCGGATCCGGCTCCAGATACGGCTCCGGATCCGACTAATTTTTCTACACTTTGTTCAGCACGTCTTCTAGAGATAAATCTTTTTACCTAGAAAAATATTTCGGAGAAAATTGATTACCAGGCATCCGGATTCCCGTTTTGCTTCGGCTTCGGCTTCGCTTCGGCTTCGGCTTCGGCTTCGGCTTCGGCTTCGGCTTCGGCTTCGGCTTCGGCTTCGGCTTCGGCTTCGGCTTCGGCTTCGGCTACAGATCCGATAAGGTTTCTGCACTATTTGAAAATGTTAAGTGCTTCTTCTTCTGACTCAAAAAATTTTTTTAATAAAAAAATATTTTCCCGAAAAAATTCATACCAGGTTCCGGGCTCCGGATAAGGCGCTCGGATACGATTCGCTTTCGGCTCCGGATCGACTAATATTTCTAGACTATTTGAACATTGTTCAGTCTTCTTGAAATAAATTTTTCACTCAAAAAATATTTTCAGAAGAAATAACCCCCAGCGACCTGATCCTGATCGGATCCGGTTCCGATTTCATCTTCGCCTCGAATCCCGACTAAGGTTTCTGCAAATTTGAAATTGTTTGGCAGCGTCTTCTGGACAATAATTTTTCACCAAAAAAAATATTTCCGAAAAAAATCAAACCAGAGATCAGGCTACGACTTTGGCTTACGCTCCGGATCCGACTAATGTTTATAGACTATTTGAATGTTGTTCGCGTCTTCTTGAAATAAATTTTTTCCCTCAAAAAATATTTTGAGAGAAAATTCATACCCAGAGTGAGTGATCACGGATCGATTTTCTGAATCGGGATCCGACTAAGGTTTCCGCACTATTTGAAAATTGTTCGCACGTCTTCTGACAATAAAGTTTTTCACCACCAAAATAATATTTTCCGAAAAATTCATACCCAAGATCAGGTTCCGGATCCTGCTCCGGATCTGTATACACTTGCGCTGTTTTTAGACAATTGAAGCATTGTTCTCCCAGTCTTCTTGAAAATAAATTTTCACCTCCAAAAAATATTTTCTTAGAAAATTCCATACCCAGATCCGAGTGATCGCTCCTATGGACCGAATCCGCACTAAGGTTTCGACAATATTTGAAAATGTTCGGGCAAAGATCATTACGACAATATTTTTACAAAAAAATATTCCCCAAAACAAAATTAACTTTTGTAATTAAAACACCGTCAACTGATACTGGCCTCGGGATACGACTATCTGCCATCCGATGATCCAACTAATGTTTCTACACTATATTGAACAGTATTTGCTCATCAGCTGTGGAGAGAAGTGAGAGTGCATATCTGATCTCTCTGTAAAAACATTCAATACAGGATTTCCGAGGATCCGCGATCCGCGCTCTGACTCTGTGGCTTCGCGCTTCGCGTCCGATCCGGCTAAGGCTTCCTGCCACTATTCATACAAATTGTCGAGCACTCGATCCTTCGACAATAAATCTATTTCACCTAGACTAATAAATATATCCACCGAAACCAATTCCCTACCCAGTCTCATCTGGCCCTCCGATCCGTTATGATTCGGATTTTGATCCGGATCCGAACTAAGGTTGCGTGAACTGATACTATAACGAGCCATTCCCGCACCACGTATGCGCGAGTTGCAGGAAAAAGATTCACTAAGAAAAATTATTTTTTGATTAACAATGTAAGGCTCATTGCTCCAAACCTCGATACTCTGCTCCAACACCACTCTAGTTCACTCCCACTGACGATCAATTCGCGCTCTTTAGCCTCCGGAGCTGACTAGGCTTCAACTCTTGTACTATTTGATAAACATTTGATTCAGCACGTCTTCGCCTTCCCATTTAATTTTCACAAAAGAATAAAATAGCTTTTCCTGAAACATTTCTACTAGCCAGGATCCAGGATCCGCTCGGATCCGCACTAAGGCAGTTTCGTTTAGTACACATATTTGAATTGTAAGTCTCCTGAGCAATAAATATTTTACCTAAAAAAAATTATTTCGAAAAAAAAATTTATACCCAGGATCGGTCTCCGATCGGCTCTAGATCCGACTTCGGCGGGGATCCGAATCCGTCTGAATGTCTAAAGCTCTACTTTTACCACTAAATATGCCTGCTTCAGCACGTCTGTCCTGATATAACACTTTTCTCACTACTAAAATATTTCCCGAAAAAATTCTATACGTGCAGGATCCGCTCTCGGATCCGGGCTCTACAGGATCGCGCTCGGATCGACTAATTTTTCCTACACTTTGTTCAGCACGTCTTCTAGAGATAAATTTTTACTAGAAAAATATTTTCTGAATTAAAATTCATACCCAGGGCATCCGATTTCCGGCCTTCTGACTTCCGGCTTCGGCCTCCGGTTCGCGCTTCAGGCTTCGGGCTTCCTTGCTTCGGAGCTTTCGCTCGCTTCTCGCTTCGGTTCGCTTCGCTTCGCCTCAGACTCAGACTAAGTTCTCTGCCACTTATTTGAACTAACTCTCGTTCTCGGCCATCGTTCTTCTGAGTCACAATTAAACTTTTTCACAACAAATAATATTTCCCGAAAAACAACTTCATACCAAGACCACGTCCAGTCATCTCATCACATCCAATCTAATTGCTTTTTATACATCCGTTAAACATTGTTCAGCACGTCTTTTGAAATTAAATTTTCACCTGCAAATCCTTTAATTTATTCTTCTAGAAGAAAAATTCAATTACCCCAGACTCGTCTGATCCTGATCACCGAATCCGCTACTGTAAGCATCGGCTGCAGCAGCGATCCTGCACTAAGCAGTTCTCCTCTCACTGGACTCATTACTGAAATTGTTCCCCGCTCGTTCTTCCTCGACACCTATAAATGTATTCACAAATAATATTCCGAAAAAAATTCATACCAATATCAGGTTCCGATCCTGCTCCGGGATTCCTTGCTTCCGATCCAAACTAATGTTTTATAGGACTATTTTAAACAATTGATTCAAGCACGTCTTCTTGAAAATAAATTTTTCACCCTCAAAAAAAAATATTTTTTAAGAAAATTCATAGCCAGGATCCGGATCTCCGGCTCCGCTCCGACTTCAGCTTCGGCTCCAATCCGACTAAGTTCTGCAACTATTTGAAAATTGGTCGGCACGTCTTCTGACAATAAATTTTTTACAAAAAAAATATTTCCCCAAATAAAAAAATTCAACCACCCAGGATTCCGCTCCGGATACGAATCCGGATACGGCTCCGTATACGACTTCGGCTTCGGCTCGAATCCAACTAATGTTTCTACACTATTTGAACATGCTCAGCACGTCTTCTTGAAATAAATTCTTCACACATTAAAAAAATATTTTACTGATACAAAAATTGAAGGATTTCAGGTCGGATCCGCTCTGACTTTGGTCGGCTTCGCTCCGGATCCGGCTAAGGCTTTGCACTTATTGAAAAATCTCCT
>JABUQX010116566.1:30000-31759 GCA_015478945.1 Trachelipus rathkii | reverse complement strand
CTTAGCTTTGGTACCTCAGCTTTGGTGGTTCATCTTTGATGACTCATCTTTGTTGGCGTCATCTTTGATACCACCTATATTGATGATTCATCTTATAAGAGATACACTTACCATAGACACTTACACTTACACTTATAGACACTTACACTATATCTCTTATTCACACATACGCACGTACACATAGACACTTACACTCACACACAGTCAAACAATAATAATATATATATATATATAGTATATATATATATAATATATATATATATATATATTAAATATTAATATAATATATAATATATATATATATATATATATATAATTATATAAGTATATATATATATATATATTCTCTTCGCGCGGGAATATTGCGCCTGCGGCGCACGTGAGCGGCGGGAACCGCGGAACATATGCGCTGCGGGCGCACGCTGGCGGGGGGGAGCGGCGGAGCACATCGGGTGCGTGGTTGGCTGCCTTTGCGGGTGGGGCTCATGCTGAACCCTGGTGGTTAGCTTATGAACTATGGGAAAACTACTCCGACCAATCACAAGTAAGGAAAACATTTCTTCTACTGCTTAAAGGATCTTCTGATCCATCATGTTTCAGTTTGAAATATATTTATAAAATATTAATAACAATGATTCTTGTCTATACTGGAATTACGTTGTTGACTGGTATTAGGTATTAAATTAGCGCCGTCTACAAAAAGGCTTAGTCCTAAATCTTGGCCTAAATTTAGGCCCAACGTAGTTATTGAAGAAGGTCAGTTTGAAATATATTTGACCTGGAATTGCCTAAATCGCCCCGGGATACAAAAGGATTATCCTACATCACATTTTACAGAGAGAGGTCAAGTTTCGTATTTAAGGATGCCGGTGTTGTGTTTTCTCGTTGATGGTATGTTTCAATGTACAGTATAATAATATATTAAGAAAAACCCGATATTTAATAAAACTTGTGAAAATATTTTTAGTTAAACATCGAGTGAATAATATAAATGTCACGTGAATAGATTGTTACTTCTTTATATCAAGAACTTAAGAAAGATTGTAATAAGATACAATGTTTGTTGAGCAGGAGAAGAACTTATTTTGTTCTTTTTATACTTATTAACATGGCTAAAGAAGATGTAAAGCAGTAAGTCAATAGAACAAAACGTGGCATAGCTTGGTGTAGAAGGGTGCTAGGGGCTGACCTTCCCGGATTTACTGATTTATTGCTTTAGTGTATGTAAAATATTTTCCGTTTAATAGAAATTTCATAAAAGGAACGCAGCAATTTTTAAACTTGATAGTTATAAAATTAATAAACAAAAAGGAATTAACAGTTTTAATAATAATTCTTTGTTCAAGTAGTAATGATTGAGTTTTATTATAGAGTTTCTAAGATAGACTTTGAATAATTTTAGTTAATTTGAATGAGTAATTATAAATGTATCGTGTTTATATAAACAAAATGTTTTAATAAATTTAACGTTATAATTGTGTGTGTGTGTGTGGTGGTGTGTGTGTGTGGTTGTGTTAAGTAAATCTGTTTGTAAGTGAAAATCTGGTGGTGGATGTAGGTAATCTTGCGTGTGTAAGTAATTGTGTGAGTGTAAGTAATCTGTGTGTGAGTGTAAGTAAGTTGTAAATGTAAGTTGTCTAATGGTAAATGTAAGTGTCATATGTGATGTGTGTATAGTTGTATAGTGCGAATGTGTGTGTGGTTTGTATACATGTAAGTGTATAATTAAGTGTCTAGGGTAAATGTAAGTGTCATAGTG
>JABUQX010116566.1:22500-25000 GCA_015478945.1 Trachelipus rathkii | reverse complement strand
AAATTTTAGTTTTAATCTTACTTATTAAATTTGTAATAATTGTAATATTTTTAAGTTTAATTTTTGCTTCTTTCATAAAATAAAGTCATATCTTGAAAATGTCCACCGTGAGCGTGACGAAAGCTTGGATCATTTTAGAAGCAATTAATTTGTTTTATTCATCTGTTTTAAATCAGGTAACATATGAACATTCCCCATACGTTTCAGGGTATTAAGAAAGTTTGCAAAATTGTGAAAAGAAAAGCTCATATTATTAAATTCGGTATTAAACATTTGGAGCAATGATGCGCACGCAGTATATATATCTATATATATTATATATATATATATAATATACTATATATATATATATTATATATATATATATAATATATATATATATATATATATATATAATATATATATATATATATATTAGGTTTCCACGTGGCTGACCGCGCTTTTGTTCAAAGATATTGCTCCTCGTGCTAGTTCTATTAGAGACAAATAATTATTTGTGCATTTGGTAATTATCTTTAATAAAAAAATTAAGATAAAAATAAAATTTCGTTAATAAATATTATTATTATTATCTATTATTATTATTATTATTCTATTATTATTATTATTATTATTATATTATTATTATTATAAATCCTTAATTCGCCTAAAATCATTCATGAGAATTAACATCAAAAGATGTTTCGATAAGCTCCGCACGCAGGCCAAAAATCCTCTCTCTCTCTCTCTCTCTCTCTCTTTCTCTCTCGTCTCTCTCTCTCTTCTCTCTCTCTCTCTCTCTCTCTTTTTCTTTCGTTTTCCTTATATATATATAATATTAAACTATATATATATTATATATATATATTATATATTTATATATCTAATATATATATATAATATATATAATTATAATATATATATATATATATATTAATATATTATTATTAGTTATTATATGTATTATTATTATATATTATTATTATTTATTATTATTATATTATTATTTTATATAATTATTTAATTATTATAATTATTTGGAAGCCGCGGACTTGCTTTTATAGACTTGGAAATTAAATTATATATTCTCCTAATTCGTAGCGCTGGACGGGTGGTTAAAAGGTCAGGGGTTTGCCTTAGAGGTAAGAGGTCGAGTTCTATTTTGAAAAATGACCGGATAGAACGCGAAGCGGTGAAGACGTTAAGGCTTGAGGTGGTAAGGAAGGTTAAGAACAGATGAAAAGGGAGTGGAAAATCGTGGCATGACCACGAGGGCGCAGGTGTGTGTGTGTGGTGTGTAGCTGGGTGGTGGGACGGGACTGGCGGGACGGTACAAGGAAGGATGTGACACAAGGCGTGCGGATGTGAACTACGGTCAGGTGGAGATGGGAAACGAATCCGGGCGGGAACACGGCTGCAGAAACGCCGGCTGGCTTGCGGTCGATTCCTACGTGCGGCGGATTCGAACAACAGGTTAAGACATCAAAAAAGGGGGGGGCTAGCCCCTAAAGACAGATCCAAATATCACGTGGGCCAAAATTGGACTCCATGTCGAAAAAAATTAGGGTGGGGGTAAAATAGGGGGGGCAATACGTAGACGGAGGCTTGCCTAAAAATTAGGTTGCCAAAAAATTAGTGGTGGCCAAAAAAATTAGGTTGCAAAAAATTAGGGTGCAAAAATACCGTGGGCCAAAAAATTAGGGTTCTCAAAGATCAAAGGGTGTCGAAAAAAGGTCAAGGCGAAAAAGGTCAGGTCAGGGTAAAATTTCGGCCAAAAAGGTCAGGTAAATCTAGGATTCTGAGGGAGCCATTGTCATTTTCGTCCAATATGGTAGTCTACTACTATGGTCAATTGGTCATAAAATAATAAGACATGATTGAAAAAATATTCAACTCTTAAAGAACTATGTAATAATAGATATATAATAATAATTAATAATAATAATAATAATAATAATAATAATAATAATAATAATATTTCAATTTAAAAGATTTGATCAGTTAAGAAAATGTTGCAACATTTTATAATTCTAATTATAAAATAATAATATTCTTTTAACTGGAAAGGGCAGATAGGGTCACATAAGCGATAATAAATAATTAATAATAATATAATTAATAATGATAATAATAATAAAATAATACATAATAATAATAATATAATAATATAATAATAATTAATAATAATAATAATAATAATAATAATAATACATATATAATAATAATTAATAATAATAATAATAAAAATAATAATATTCGCACTAACAACTTAAGATTCTAGTTTGTAAGTAACATCAGAATCTGTAAGGGGGTACTTATAGGGATTTGTTCCGACTGACCTGAGGTAGGAAAGGGGGCGAAGCTTGTCGTATTCTTCTTGACCTGCAGTGTCCCAAAGGTTATCAAATATATTTTTCCATCTATAATATGGTGTAAACAATTGGTTTCAAAGAAAGTTGGTATATATTCCTGAAATTGAATAAAACAGTTAACTAGGTAAGTAGTAACTACTATTCTTTGC
>JABUQX010116565.1:0-10000 GCA_015478945.1 Trachelipus rathkii | reverse complement strand
ATATTATATTTAATATATATATAAATATAAATATATATTATATAATATATATATATATATATATATATATTTAAATAGGGAAATGATGTTACTACTATTTATATCGAATGGACTCATTATACTAAAACCTAGAAAGTCCATTATTCAAATCACTTAGAAAACTACATTAATTAGCTTACAGCGAGAAAAGGCCAATCATTGGTCGGAATGTACTTAGGTATTTCAATTTTAGCTGCGGAAAAATATATTATGTTAAAATAAATTAATAAATAAAAATAAAAAAAAAATAAAAAAATTGGTTAACATTTAAAACAATTTACTGATTTTTTGTAGTAACCTAATTAGAGTATACCTTTTAGTTGGTTACTTCGTGAGTTAAAATTAAAATAGAACTTTCTAATTAAATTTTGTTCTTTTTTTTTTTTTATTACTTATAAATATACCCCTAAATGTATATAATATAATAATATATTTAATACCGCACCTAGATAATATATAGTAGGACCAGAGTTACAGTACTAATTGAGGTCACCATTCAACTATAAGGTAAATATTTATATATATGAAGTTAGTGAGGACTAATTTCCCCCCTCTAAGGGGAGGGTGTCTCCGGAAACTCCAACCGCTCTTGGTATTTGATGGTGTCGCGGGGCGTTCCGGCTCGTACTCCCCTCCGCCACCTCCCCTACGGGGGGTATGGAAAAAACGTCCCCCCTGATGTTCCCCGTCGTGCTCTCGGAGCCCACCTACATTTGCAGTATGTAATAATACTTTACAAAATAAGTTGATATATTACATTATATTAATATATATATTTAATTATATATATATTATATATAAATAATAGAATATATATATTATATGAATTATATATATATATATATATATATATATATATATTAAATATAATATATTAATAATATATATAATATATATTAATTTAATATATAATATATATATAATATTATTATTAAATATGACTCCTGCTCCTAAAAAAAAATAGCCAATATATATTTATATTTATTAATTATATTTACTATATATTTTTTTTTTACATTTTCCTAACTAAAAATTTTACTAAGTGAATTCCCAAAAATGAATTACCAGTCCTTAAATTTAAGTCCTTGAGATATTGTTTATTTTTTTTTTTATTTATATTTTTATTTTTTTTTTTATATAATTTTCCGCACTACTAAAATTAACAGCATTCCAGCTAAAGTATCTATTGCTCTTATACGTCTGATGCTACTGTTTTGGATATTATGATTAGAAAAATGATACAATTTTTGCTGTTTATGAAATAAATATATAATATCATCATTACTATTATATAATAATAGTATAATATAGGTAGTATATGTATATATAATATAATATATATAATAGTTAATGGTATATATATATAATATATTATTATGCATAGTGGATTTATAGTAATATTAAGTATGTATAATTACTATAGTAGGTAGTGTAGTGGAAGGGTAGGTAGGGTAGTGAGTGGGTTTGTAGGTAATACATAAAATAATGATATATTCAATTAATGAGTGTGTCGAATATATTTATAGAAATAAAATAATTTTAGTGAAACTAATAATATATAAATAAAAATGTTAATTATATATGTGAGCCCTATTATATAAAAAAAATATAACTAATATAATAAATATTTTACATTTATATAATATATATTATATATTTGGAAATACTATAGGTATCTTCATCTTTATCATCACATAGAATTAATTATTACTTCCATTATATATCTATATTATATATTATAATTAATTTTTCTACATATATTTTGCTACAGTTCCCGTCTTAATGTATTTTATGATATAGGATATATAGGAAAAAAACTTAATAATATTTCTCAATTATTTATATATATATATTAAGAAATAAGTGAGTATATATATATAAAATACTAATCATATTTAGCCTATATATATATATATACTAGATTTAATATTAAATTTATTTCCTAAAAATATAAAATTTCTTTATTAGCTTACTATATAATGTATATATATATAATATATTAAATATAATATATTATTAATTATATATAATATTTACGTTTAATTTAATAATATATATTATATATACTTATTTAATTAATAGTAATATATTATTATATTTTTGGTGAAATATATAGTATATATGTGTGTGTGTGTGTGTGTTGTGTTGACTTATATATTTATATATATATATTAGTATATATATATATATATAATACTATACATATGTTAATAATACTCAATGGTGTGATGTGATGTGTTGTGGTGTGTGTGTGTGTGTAAGTGTGTGTATAGAGCTACTCACACTGGATAATATGACTTGAATTAGTGCAGATTTATATATAAGGCACACAGATCAGATATAATTATTATAGAACCAAAAAGAAATGTAATAAATGAAATACAGGAAAAGATTTAGTTTTATCGAAAAAAGGCAATTTTCCCAGTTTCAGTAATTCACACTCTCAATATATATAATCTGTTATTCACATAGAGGTATAAGTTTATATGAAGGTTAGGATCTGGCGAAGCAAGAGGATATTATATTAACATCTAATAGCACCTCATCATAATTAGAGCGCACCACGCATCAATAATTTTTACCAGCAACGCATCACAAGCTCGCACCACACCGCACCGCGGCGCGAGCATTCGATCACGAACACCGTCACCTAACAGATCCGTCACCTCTAGATCTATCTATGCCGCACTCCCTCCGTTCTGAACCACATCTCGCGCACCGTTATCACTAAAATTCGCTTTGTGGTCACACTGACATTGAAAAACGTAAACCGCACACACGAGGAGGTACGCGCACTCGGCACATAACAATCTGTGGGCGTCTCAGGGTCAAAAACAAAAGGCGCTGGAACATACTCCAAGCATAGAACGGGTCTTCCGATACATTACTATCTGTTTGACAGTCAAAGCTTGTATCTGTGGGGGATATGATATATTAATTTATGTAGGCGAGGTATCTCTTTGAAAGACTGTTCGTTGGTCTTAAGTATGAGTTTTGAAAATTGTACTTTGTCGAGTGCCCACAATATTGTTTTTAGCCTAAAATTTTATTTCTCGCCTTAAAATATTAGGATGAAAGTAGAATCGTTTAGAGTGAAATTATTATTTTTATTAACACAATAATTATACTTATATATATATATATATATATATAATATATATATAATATATAGTATATATATATATTATATATATATGTATATATATATATAATCATATATATATATATATATATATATAATATTATATAAAATATTTCTGTATTTATATATTTATCTTATTATTTATCAGTGAGTTAAATAATATATATATATATGGTGTGAGGTTAATTTTAATTTTTATAGTATAAAATTATCATCCTCAATTTAAAATAAGTATATATAGATATTATATATTAATATATTTATGAGTGATTGTGATATAATATATTGATACTAGAATCTGAGTAATATATAACTCACTACCAAAAATTATATAATTCCGTGAGGGTAAATATATATAATAGAAATAATTATTTAAAATAAATAAAAATATTATAATAATTTTTTACCCCTCTATTAATTAGGTAAATATCGATAGTATCCTAGTAGTTTTTATTAGTAATAATATCTCACCTCACGATTTTCTACAGTAGACTCAAACTATTAAATGCCGTAGTGGAGTGATAAATATATGCTAAAATATATTGTATAACAAAATCTTAGATAATAAAAACAGACTTTCTCTTCTCACCATCTCACAGAAAATTGTTGACGAATACGGTAGCAATGCCAAATTCACAAGAAAATCCTTCTTTATTTAATAAATTGATATGTTTAATTATAATATAAATTTTCTTAAGAATAATAGAAATTAGAGTAATATCTGAGATCTGTGAGGATTACGTATTCGATCGAAATGATAAGGTCTCTACTGACTTATACCCTGGGCGGTCTTCCCATAGTATACATTGATAATGACAGCAAAACGCGACTGCACTTAAATCAATCTCGTTGCCCTCTCCTGATGCGTAAATTGAATTTATATATATATATATTAATTTAAAATAAATATTTATATATTATACTATTTAATAACCATACTTATTTATATGATGAGTATATATGAGGTGATAACCGGATTGTAATATAGATAGAATAGTAGATAATATATATAGTAGATATATATATATATATATATAGAATATTATAGTATATAATAAATATATAATATATATATGGATATATATAGAGATAGATAATATATAATAACTTTAAATTCCTGTTTATTAAAAAATCGTTACGTTTTTCTCCATCTCAACAATGTTGTAAGCTTCAAATGTATTTTGCAGTTACTTAAAAATTTCTTAAATGTTTGGTAAAAAAAATTAAATTACATTAAATTATATAAATATAGGTATATATATCATAATAAATATACACTATTAGCATAGTATAGATATAATATATAGAATAGTATATATATTATATAGATGAAATATACGTAAGTAAGAGTAAAAATAATATAATATAATAGGTAAGTATTATATATAAAATATATAGAATATATATGATGGTATATGAATGTTTGAAAAATTCTGACAATATCCTTTGACTACTATTTGGAAAGATGGGATTTTTACCTTCATTTCTTTTATTTCCTCAAATAGGGGCAACTATATGATGAATCAATCATTGGGTTTCGTTTTTTAGTTTATATATTTTAAAAAACACTTACACATACCTTTTCCACCGTCGATGTATTGTGGTCACAAGATGCAAAATTGGAAAATTAATTAGCCACAAACCTGTTAAATAAATTAAATTTCCTATTTTAACAAAATTGAAACGTAAATTAATGCCAACTATAACCTAAGTCTACCCTATATATAACCTATGCTCACCTATGTAACCTTACCTAACCTGTTTAATTTTAAATCTTAATTTAACTAAACCTAACCTAACCTAACCTAACCGTAACCTAACCGTAACCTAACCTAAAATCTAACCTAAGCCTAACCTGAATCTAACCTAACACATAACCTAACCTAATAACTAGACCTAACCTAACCTAAAACCTAACCTAACCTAAACCAACCTAACGCCTAACTTAATCATAACGTTACCAGTAAACGTAAGCCTAACCTAGATACTAAAACATTTCAATTAAAAATAATGATTATGTTACCTCCCGCCAAGTAGTTTTTGAATTTAACACACACTGGCTGACAAATATTTAATTCCTCTTTCTATTTTAATGATATGTGAATTAAAATAGCATAAGAAACATAAATAACAGAATAATTAAAATATTGAAGACCAATCTTGAACATTTTTTTTAGCACCAATACAAGTTAATAATTAAAATTAAAAATTGTTAAAAAGAACTTAAATATAAATAAAAATTAAAAAGCAAAAGGAAAATTAAAAAACTTTATCGAGGCTTGCACAATAACGTGCTAAATATTGAATAACTTATTCTTCTCTTTCATAGGGTAAAATTTACTTTTTTCATTATAAAAAACATTCACCAAAAGAACGTAAGAAAAAATAAACATGACGCACATATAAACTACCTATATATATATAATAGGTATATATATATATAAGTATATATAGTATATAGTATAATGAGATGCTTCTAAAATTTTAGAGTTAGTTAACATTTGGAAAAAAAATAAATTACTTTAATTAACAATTAGTAAATTTTATATATTTCTCTTTTATTAACATAGTATTATATATATTCCTTTCAAAATATATTATATATATATAGTATACTATATAGATTCTATATACTTACATATATATATATACATACTATGTACATAAATATATAGATAAGTAATAAAGAGTATGCGTATATATATATATATATAGATATAGGTAATATATATAAGTATATATATGATATATATAGTATATATAGAATATATATAAGACTAGTATATAGATATATATAGTATAGAGGATAATAGAGTAATATAGTAATAAGATATGGAGATATATCTATATGAAGTAGGAGAGGAGAGAGTAATAATATATTGAGTAGGGAGTTGAGGTGAAGTTATATATAGATACCTCATAGAATAAAGTAGTTATAATATACAAGAAGTTTGAGGTGAGAAAAAAATTAATATTTATTACACAACAATTAAATAATATTGACTCACATAAATATTAGGTATCATATCTTAATATAATATAGAGTGTCTATTAATGAGTAATACTAAAATATATAAACCTACCGTATTACAAAAATATAGAAATTAATGGACAGCATTGAGCATTTACATACTACATTTTCGTGATTCTATGATTAATTCCATTTTTATGTATAAAATATATATAATGAGACTTATACTATTTCGAATATCCCAAAGTGGGTTTATATATATATATATATAGTCGTACCTATACGTATATATATATATAATATTATTTATATACTTTTAATTAAGGTGCAGGATATACCTCATATCATAATTACTAACTATAATTCATATTATATCTCACTAATCACTCCTATTAATAATTACGAATGGGTAGAGGCGTATTACTATATTATAGAATAATATCTATATATATATATAAATATAATTATAATATAATATAGATATATACTATATATATTAATATATATATTATATATGATATATATTATTTACTATTAATATATATATATTTATTAGTATATTATATATATAAGTATATATATAATAATAAATATAATATAATATTATATATATATATTAATATATATATATATATATATATTATATATATAAATATATTATAAATATATATATATATAATTATTATATATAATATATATTATATATAAATAATTAGATAATAATAGATGATATATATATAATATATATATATATAATTATAGAATATATAATATATATAATATATATATATAATATATTATATATTATTATATTATAATATATATATAATATATAAATATTAATATATATATTAATATAATGATATATATAATATATCCCTGCTTGTCAGCCAATGGGAATCAGGAAGGCATAAGAGAAGCTGCACATTATTGAATCTCTTCTCTCTCTCTCTCTCTCTCTCTCTCTCTCTCATTCTCTCTCTCTTCTACTCTCTCTCTCATCTCTCTCTCTCATCTCTCTCATCACTCCTCAAAACTCATATTGTTCAACTTTCCTACCGTCTGCTTCTAAGTTATTTGCTTAGTGACACAAATAAGACATACAATCACTTAGTTATTAAATATGAATAAATAAAGACCACTTTTAATCTAAACAGACAAAGTAAATCTTTGTTTCATATAGTATATATAATATATAGTATATATATATATATATATAATATATAATATATAATATATATAGTAATATATTATATTTATATATCATATATATATATGTAATTATAATATAATATAAGTATAAAATTATTATAAATATATAATAAATTATATATAGATATAATTATATAAATATATATATAATATCATAATATATATACTATATAGTATATATATATATATATAAATATATATAATAATAGTAAGATATATATATTATATTAATATATATAATAAATAATATATATTATATATATAGATATAATATATATATATTATATATATTTATTATATAATTAATGAATATATATATATTTATATATATATTATATATATTATATATATAATAATATTAATATATATTATATATATATATATATCACTATATTATTATTATAATGATAATAATATATATATAAATTATACAATATATATACTATATATATATTATCAGCGAGGGACTCCAGCAATTTTTGTACTACTCGTGCCTCCTCTTCTCTCTACCTCTCTCTCTCTCTCTCTCTCTCTCTCTATGAATAATATAATACTATATAATAATATAGTTAATAATATATTATATATAAATAGTATATATATATATATATAATATATACTATATATATAATTAATATATATATATATATAAAGTTAATATAAATAGTTAATAATAGTTTAAAATAAAACGTTTTAAAATAAATGAATTTAACTGAGTCTCTCCCTATTTATACTTAAGAGAATGGCAACATCAAAAGTAACTACAAGATGCCAACTAGCAAACAATTAACAACAATTTTATAGGGAAAGATTCTTCACGTACGCAATCTCGCTATTCGATGGGCACGAATCAGTCGATTTTTTAATAGATTGAAAAATAGCATTATGTAATAGCTATGATTCTTACACTTTTGGTTTTCCAATTTTAACATAATATTTTATATTCATAATGTACTTATTAGTTCTATCTAAGCAATTTTAGAAAAAAAATATTGAGAATATTATCTGTGGAGCATGTATGATCATTTGTAAATGATTGATTTCCCCCATTCTCTAAATGTTAACTCGTGCTAAGCACGACTAGCACGAGTGTAGGAAATATAATTATGATATTAATATTATATATAATATATTAATATAGTATATATATTATATATATAAATATATATATAAATTATAGTATATAATATATTTAAGTATAATTAGTATATTATTTTATTAATACGAAAAAGGCACAGATCTAATCAATATAATGTATATTATATATATATTTTAAATAATAGTTAGCCATCATATATATATATAGTAATATATAATATATATAATATCATATATATATATATATATGATATCTATATATTATATATATATATATATATAAAATATATAAATATATATTATATATTAATATATATACATAAATATATATATTATAATTTATTAAGTATTATTATAATAATATATAAATAATATATATATAATATAGATATATATATATATATATATATATATTATATATTATATATATATATATAAATATATATAATAGGAACCTGTTATGTTACGGAACTCCTCAGTTTTGATCATTTTTTTTGTTTTTTTTTCATATAGGTTCGACGTATATGATGCCTAACAATCAATTATAATGTGACGGACTTATAAGGTGGTCAAAAATATATAAGGACCTGCTTATATCGTTTATATAGGCTCCGTCATTAATATTTAATATTTTTATTTTTTTATACATAAAGAATACCCAAGGTAATAAACCGCAAATAGATGGCAGGAGTCTGGGCGTCTTCTCAAGGCCTTCTCGAAGGGAACGACTGGGTATATAGAGGTGGACTATTTCCCCCCCTCGGGAGGCCTCGCGGACCCCCTCTTTGTTATTTGGTGTCGGGGAGAAGGTTCCTTCACGCCCCCTCCACCTACGGTATGGATAAAAACGTCCCCGCCCTCTGTCCCCATCGCTCGAGCCCCTAAAATATTTTTTGTTTTTTTTATTTTTTTTTTACATTTTTGTAATAAGCTTTATATGCTGATTCCAAATATAATGTAATTGTTTTTTTTCTATATTAGTGTCATTCTTTTCCGAGATTTTCGATATTAGTGCATTTTTTTTTTATTTACATATTTGTAATAAGCTTTATATGGCTGATTCCAAATATGTAATGGTTTTTTTTCTGTATGTATCGTACTTTTCGAGATATTTTCATTTTTGAAGAAATATTCTTGAGGAGGTGATTGTTGAAAAATAAAATTATTTTAAAAATATTTAGAACTTTTTGAATCATTTCGTCCAAACCACTTAAATTCATTATTAGTACATATACTAGCAATATTTAAAAAAAAAAAAACAAAAAAAAAAATCAAAACTGGACGAGTCGTAAAGAACATAAACAGGGCCTATGTATAAATATATACGGATAGTATATATAGGGTATATATATTGATATATATATATATATATATATAAATATAGTACTAATATATTATATATAGTATAGTCTATATGAATATATATATATTATATATATATAGTACTTAGTTATATATTATGGAACTTGTCCTTTCCAAAAGGTATGTTAAACGGATGATACTGATATATTGAACGAAGGAATATAATCGGATTTTTT
>JABUQX010116564.1:30000-32114 GCA_015478945.1 Trachelipus rathkii | reverse complement strand
CTGTTGTATCGTTCCGATCGTTGGAGTGTTAGCGTTTTTCGCATTATCGCGATAAACGCTTTCGCGTTCGTGCCCTTCACCTATACTCACTGTAATCTAAACCAATCATATTGGCAATTTATTCTTACAAAACTTCACTATCGTCATACATACTTTTGATTCCATTCCGAAGCCTACCACCAACACCATATATCGCTAATACCTGCCATAAAGCTTCCCTATTAACTCTATCATACGCCTGTTTCAAATCCATACAAAACTTCAAGCTTAATTTATTCTTCTTCTCCTCATTTTCTCAATCATTTGTTGTATGTAAAGATTTGATCCACATCCTCTACCTCGCACTTTGTAGTTCTTCACCAATCAGTCTTTCGGTCACTCGACGCGCACTCTTTCGACAAAATACCAGCATATACCTTCCCAACAACACTCAATAAATTCCCCTATATTTTCTACAGTTCCCCTTTTTCTCCCCCTTATAAAGGGTACTATTACCGCTCTCCTCCAATCGCGGAACTATACCCTCCATAACTTTATTGCACAACTTCCAAATCATTCATCACCATCTCGCCTCCGCTCTTGATCATTTCACTAGTAATTTCTTCATCTATACCTGCGAATTTACCATTCTTCAACTTTCTCCCCCTACCCATTACCTCCTCCTTACTAACCTCATCCCCCAAAATACCTATTCCTTCTTTTATCAAACCACATACATTCCACTAACACCTCTTGCTACTCATTAATATTGTGCAGATTTACCAAGTGTTCTTTCCACGCCTCCCTCATCCATTTCATCAAGTTACAAGCACCATCCCTGTTCTAATTTATTCTAAGCAGATTTCCCCTTATTCTCATTCTTAACCTATCATGCTTCTTCCAGAAAGGCTTCCTATTCCCTTGTATGTCCTCATTCATCCCCTCCTTCAAACTGTTCATTTACCTCTTGATTTTTCCTACGTATGCACCTTTTGTATTTTTCTTTTTGAAACTTCATCATTTGCTTTTAGTGCATTCAACCAGCTTCTCTTTTACCTTTAACCGCTTTCATCTCTCAGCTCTACATTAACATTTAACATTCTTACTTCTCTTTAGCACATCCATTTCCTTTGCATACTAACAATTGCTTCCTTCATTTGCCCCCAGATTTGTTCAGTATCAACTTGTTCAGATTCAACTGATACCAGTGGCGTATTTATACTTATCCTTATTGTCTTGCTCCTTAACTTCTCACTCTTAATTTTACCTTTGCTTTAAAACTTTCGTATCACTTCCTTCCTCTCAAATCAAGCCCATTAACTGAATTTGCATAGAACAACATAATGATCGTAGTCCATTCACCGGCCCTCACTGATTTGGCATCGCCGCTGGCATCTGCCTGGCTGCCAACACAAATCAGTCATGGCACTCGCTTCGATGCCATCTCTACCTACACCAACTCTAGGATACTCATGGATACTCTTGTGTTTAAAGAAGTATTACTTACACACATACCTCTCTCTTCACAGAAATCAAATGCCTTCCTACCATTCTCATTTCACCGCCACTTTAAAACCTTTTTGTTATACCATCCCTTTTTGATCACCTATCCAACCATGCAGGTCCCCCAACACTATCCAATCTGAGCTCCTATCACCCCATCAGGAACATCGTTCAGTTCTCCCCAAAAATCGTACTCTCTTCCAACGTTTCCCTCAGATGGACCATACGTCACAACCACACATACCTTGACCTTTTCAAACTTAAATTTAAGCATTAGAATTCTAGGACTCGCACACAAAGTCTACCATAGCTTTTTCATACCACAGGTCACTCATCAGTGCAACTCCTTCTTTCTGTGTTCTCACTTCCACACCACAGCACGCACACATTTCACCTACCACTTAATTTCACCTTTTCCTTTCATCCTTTGTTCCAGTCACAGCGAGCAAATCAAATTTTCCTTTTCTAAATACATCCATCACCTCCTCTTCTCCTCAACATTTATTCCTCTGACATTCCATGCCCATACGATTCATACAATTTCGCCAGAAGGAGGTCGTTTACGGCGATCACGACCATCTCCGAGGCATGCATCAGCATTCCTAGCAAGAGAGAGGTGGTAGTGGGCAGCC
>JABUQX010116564.1:17500-27500 GCA_015478945.1 Trachelipus rathkii | reverse complement strand
AAAAAGATTCTATTTCGTGTATTGCAATTTTAAGCCCTCACGGAAAAACGTTTGTTACTATCACACCTCGTGGCGCAGGAGGTTGAGTCGCTGCCTCTCATGCGAGAGGACGCTGGTTCAAATCACTCCGCGTAGCAGTTGCGGGTTTATCTACCTGGGGCAAAAATTAAAACGACCACTGCAAACATGTTGGTGGCTGGTTTGGGATAGCCGACGCAAAGTTCAAGTTTCCTGTGGTACCCCCCTGCATAGGGGATAAACATGTTAAAAGGTAGTTATTTTCTCTATCAAGTTTTTCTAGAAATTCACTGGTGTCTATCATTCAGAGGTTTTTCATTGTTTTCACGAAAGGAAAGTCCTCGATTTTGCTGGGTCCTTTCAGTGGCATCCTGGCAATGGATTTGTTGATAAGGCAGTTTATTGCTCGTCTGTCGCACCAACCGATGGTTTGATATACCTACCGTAGTCACTGAAAAAGGGTGGTCACCCTTCGATCAACAACTACTACATCATTCGGGGTAGATTTAGTCCTCCTGGCATTTTTTCTTGGCGTAAGACCTCTGCTCATATGTAGATCTCCAGGCACCTCTTTGTATTTTTATATCATGTTATCCTTCACAGATACCATGAAGACTCATTATAGACTTCCTTCCAGATACAATCCCATTACATGTTTGGGCACTTTATCATACAGTTGCTAAATCATGTCATTGTTTATAATTCTTTGACAGTTACCACTGTTCTATTTCTGTTTATCATCACATTTGTGAGTCGTTTTGGATTATATTACAGTATCTTGTTTTTTATATTCACCAGTACGTGTACAAGATATTTTCAGCCGCAGTTACCCCCATTTCTTTCCTATCCTAGCATCACAGTGACGACTCGTGTAAAGTTACTAAAAAAATTTTTATATACAAACCCTAAATGAACAAATAAAAAATAAGAAAACATTGGAAGATGTTCACACATTTTGGCAGGAAGGACTAGAACCAGTGTCTGTTTTCCCATCGGCAAAAATCGATTTAATATTCTATCCTATGATGGAGACGTCCCCAAAATATAGCATAATGTTAATGAAATTATATATATATATATATATATATATATATATATATATATATATATATATATATATAAATATATATATATATATATATATAGCAGTATATATATATATATATATATATATATATTACAGGACCCACCTGGTGTTGATTATTCAACCCAGTGTGTGGTTGCTTCTTTGTGAGCCGTGGTGGTCCTGTACATTGACTATATATATATATATATATATATATATATATATATATATATATATATATATATATATATATATATATATATATATATATATATATATATATATATATATATATATATATATATATATATATATATATATAAAATGCGAAATGTTGAGAAGGGGAATCTGCCTAGAATAATGAATAGGGATGTGAGGAGAGTGTGAAGGGAGCACTTCCAAAATCTGCATAACATTGGCAGTAATGAAGAGGTGATAGTGAATGTGTGTGGGTTTGATGGTGCAAGAAGGAATAGGTATTTTGGGGATGATGTCATTAGTAAGCAGGAGGTAATGAGTAGAGTGAGAAAGTTGAAGAATGGTAAATCTGCAGGTATAGATGAAATTACGCACGTAGTAGGAAAATTGTGAATGGTAGGATGTTGGCTGGTGCATTTATATACTTGGTAGATGTAAAGGGACCAAGTCTTGGGTGCGCTATGGTTTTACAAGAGAGTATGTTGTTACCTGTGTTAATGTGTATAGTAGTGAAATTACAGGATGGAATAAAAGGTATAGATCCAAAGTACAATGTGTTCAGATGGACAATCTTAAGGGTGTGTTAGGTGTGAGAAGAATTGATAAAATGAGGAATGAACGCATTAGGAGTTGTGTGGGTGTGATGAAAGGAGTAAATGAGAGAATAAATGAAAGTACATTGAGATTATTTGGTCATGTGGAAAGAATGGGTGATAGTCGGTTGGTTAAGCGGATATATAGTGGCGAGTGTGCTGGGAATCGAACGGCTGGGAAACCGAATAAAAAGTGGATTGAGTCAGTAGAGGAATGCTTGAAGGAAAGGAATGTGAGTTTGACAGAGGTGAAAAGAAAGGTGCATAATAGGAGCGAATGGCGGGGTTTTGTGAGGGGGTGTAGTTGTGGCCCACCTGGGCCAAGGGATGAACTCTACATTGACGAGATGCCATAGTGAGGGTCCGTCGCAGTCCCGTGAAGCCCTTGGGCGGATTTTGCTAATTTCGACGAGCTCTAACTTAAGGGTATAAAGGGAGCGGTAAGTCTGGGCTTTCTTTTCGACCTGCGTCATATTCTTCTACTACTATTGTTTCCTGTGAATATGACGCACCTTAACCCCAATCTGGGAAAAGGTGGATTATATATATATATATATATATATATATATATATATATATATATATATATACTGCACACAAACAAGCATATCTATAGATATAGAGATATACAAATATATATATATATATATATATATATATATATATATATATATATATATATATATATATATACCTTTTTTATCGTGCTGTATCCTCTTTTCAGAGTAACACGTAGATCATCGAAACGATTATATTCATCAACGTATAGGTCGAGTTCTGCCTTCAGGTAGATAAACCCACCGCGGATGATTCGATAGCGTCCCTCTCGTGTGAGAGCCTATGAGTTAACGTGTTGTTTTACATATATATAATATATATATATATATATATATATATATATATATATATATATATATATATATATATATATATATATATATATATATATATATATATATATATATATATATATATATATATATATGAAAGTATATATATATATATATATATATATATATATATATATATATATATATATATAGTTATATATATATATATATATATATATATATATATATATATATATATATATATAACGCCTCGTGGACGCAGAGGCTGAGTCGCCGACTCCTCATACGAGAGGACGCTGGTTCAACCTCCGCGTAGCAGTTGGAGTTTTTATCTACCTGCCAGAATTAAAACTCGACTGCGAAAACGTTGGTGGCGCTTTTGGGATAGCCGGCCTCAAAGTTCGATTTCCTGTGGTCCCCTCGTGTTACCCCCTGCATAGGGATAAAGCATGTTAAAGCGTTAATATATATATATATATATATAGTATATATATATATATATATATATATATATATATATATATATATATATATATATATATATATATATATATATATATATATATATATAAAGGATAATCGATTCTTGCTATTGTCTTGGTGCTGCAACTTAAAATGTAGCATAGTGATAAGAACCAATCCTAGGGGATTTTGTGAATCCCTCCGGTCCCAACACGAGTCTGTGATCTTGTCACATACGTAATCTTTTATACTTCTTATCTCCATATTTTTCGAATTATTAATTTATATTTTTCAATCCTCTTTCTAAATCACAGTTTCTATCCAGTTTTTTTTCCGGTAATGAATATGGAACGACTTATGGAATATGCACCTTTTTTTTTTTTTTTTTTTAACCCCAGAGAAGTGAATGAACGCCGCTGTCACCCTTTCTTATGGGAGAGACACTACGTCATTTGTATCAAAGGGGGAGTGAACCGCGTCACTCTTTCGTGATTAGGTGGACATGACCTAGTATCAGGTTTGCTACTCTAACCCTGCCGTTATGGAACATCTATAATAGACTTTCTGCCACTTAGCGCTGTCTTCAAGGACACAAACTTCATGGGCTCGACACCCACGAGAGGGGATCAATTTAATTCGATATACAATTGTATCCGAGAATTATCTGGACATCTTTCTCAAATATATTATAGGCAAATCAAGGAGATTGAAACAAACATTTAGATTTTTTATCCAAAATTTGTTCCACGTAAGTGACAATGTTACAAAACATTCAATATGTGCACTTTTAGTATTTCCAAAACATCCAATCGATATTCCAAATTCTATTTACGCACCAGCATTTCCACAATAATTTGTAGAATAGTAGCCGAGATTCTTTCTTTTAAATCCGTAATGTTTTGTTATCTGAGTATTGTACATATCTGTGACAAATCTCGAAAAGACCAAAATCAGCGTGATTTCGAAAGATCTAGGCTGCAAGTAAAAAAATAAATTTACCCTTCAGGCTTGTCTGGGGCGGCCGAAGTCAAAACTACCCCCGGGCCAGTTAATATGGTTGTCTCTTGTGATAGAAAATTGAGAAATTTGTTTGTGACAAACTTGTGGACTTTAATTAATTAAATGTTTAAAACAGCTTTAAGAAATTTTTCATATCTTTCACTAACAATTACTTTGCTACTTGTTCATTCATAACTATATTCAAAAAATTTTTTTAAAGTATACCAAGATTTCTATGCATTTACATCCTAGAAGCAAAATTATCATAAACTGTCGGCTAAACTATTTTCATGCGTGTTACTTCGAAAATTCAAATTCAGAATAAGTTATTTAAAGATAATCATTTCATTTTTGTAACAAGTCCGAAAGTATTCCTAATTTGAAAGATTCTACTCTCAAGTTCTTTAATAAGCTATATGCTTACAGAAAAAAAAAGTAGGTTAAAGAATAACAAAATGGTTTCGTGTTTTTTTCAACCGCTAATTTTCAGCTACATACCCATCAAGATCTTGGAGGTCCTTATGAAGGCTGCATTCCTGTATTTTGAAAGAAACTCAATCTTATGATGTCAAATAACGAATACCTAAACGGCTATTTCATTTTTAAACACCTCGGGTAGTTTATTCATAAAATCAATTGGGGAATATTATAAAGTAAAAAATTTTTTTTTTTTTTTGCGACTTTTTTTTTTAAGACTGCCCTTTATTTTCACGAATTGAAACTAAAAATTTAGACGGAGAAACATATCTAGCAATGTGGATTTTTATTTTAATTGAAAATAATCTCAAAACCATTTCGCTCATTTCTGCTATCTTTACGATTGGTTTACAAACCCTGAATCGACACCGTACCCTAATACCAACAATGTGGTTTTATCTAACTTGGATAAAAGATGCTTTTACATTGGCGAATTTTTGTTTCCAAAAAGTAGCATATTTTGATGTGAGTAATTGACATTTTTCCGCTACTAAAAGTTTTCATTTTTGACATTATTAGATAGATTCGCAAGAAACCTCTGATTTTAAGTGATATATGCTATTTAGTATCATTCTGTGATAATTTTCATCCTATAAAATATTTTATCGGGAAATAATTATACACAAAAATATATATATTTATTAATATTTTTTGAACATGTTTTCATTAGGAACTAATATATATATATATATATATATAGTAATAATATATATAATAATATATAATATATATATATATAATATATATATAACTAATATATATATTATATATATATTAAAATATATATATATATATATATATATATATATATATATAATATATATATATATATAGAGAAATTCTTCTTAATAAACGCTAAGTTTAGTAGGTATCAAGGTAGGAGGCCTGAATTACATAATAATAAAACTGCAAATATATTAAAATAATAAATTTTTACATAATAATATCTAGAAGACCATTTTATTATGTAAAAATTTATTATTTTAATATATTTGCAGTTTATTAATAATAATTCAGGCCTACCTTGAACTATATATATATATATATATATATTATTATATATAGATATATATATATATAAATTATATTATATATTATAATATATTATATATCATATATATATAATAGTATATTATATAATATATAAATATTATAATGCTAGCAAAAGCTTTCACACACAAAATACCATGAAAAATAAAAGACACAAAATATATATATAATATATATATTATATATTATATAAGTATATATATATATAATATATAGTTATATATATATATATATATATATATATATAAAATATTATTAATATATATATTATTATATATATTATATATATTATAATTTAATAATAATATAATATTATTATATGGCTGAGAAAGGCAGAGCACACATGGACTCAACCAGAGTTGAAGTGTCCAAATCAGAGGTGACAATCAATGGTCGAAATGAACCGATACAAGCGTTGAAAGTGTTTTAAATTAGGGATGGCAATTTTGGTGATTTTTTTAGATTTTTTAAAAAAAATCAAATGTGATTTTTTGATTTTTGATATTTTGATTTAGGGTTTCGTAACGTCACGCGAAATATAATGTAAGTTACAAAATTATATATCGCGTGGACGTTACGAATCTGAAAAAAATAATAAAAAACAATAAAAAAAATACCAAAAAAATTACAAATTGATTTTTTTTAAAAAAATCAAAAAAATCACCAAAATTGCCATCCCTGTTTAAATCATAGAAAATGGAAACTGGGGAAAAAAAATTAACAGAAGTGTTCCTAGAGGTATTCGACCAGTAGAAACGTCTGTAAGAATGAGCAAAGGCGGTCTAGTTCTGGGGACAGAGAAATAAATGATATGTAGATTGAGAGTCGCACGAGGCAGTCCAAACCTTAAGGAAGGGAAAAATATGCAATTGAAGAGATGCAGAAGAACAATTTCCTTTGTAATAGAGAATGTATAAGAAGGATGAAACCTCAGTTCGTCGGTCAAAACGAGATTGGAAAGAGTCGGTTAAAGCTGAGGAATTGGTAAAGGGAAAAGGACTAAACTTTACCTTTCCAAGATGAGATATCTAAACTCCATACAACATTCCAATAAGCAGAAAGAGTGGAAGCATTCAAGGGTCAGAAGTTTTGTCAACACCTAAACAACTCTTGAAGCAGTTTAGTGCAGCAGAGATAATGGGATAAATCAAATAATAGTGTCTTAAGATTTTCTCGATTAGTTGAAGGAATAGTTTTTTTGAATCATAAAAAAGAACTATTTCCCTGCCCCACTTAAAAATGCGAGGAAGAACAGTGGTCAGTTGTTCCACGGCACCAATTTCTGGGTAAGGAAATTTGAATTGAGTGAGGCGGGCGGGGACGTCTTTCAAAGGAATAGGAGTAATGAAAGGGATGGATGCTGAGAAGTAACGTGGTAAGTAGGAATAGAACAGAACCGCAGAGAACAACCTCGTATTAAGAAATCTTAATGGATTGATGCCATTTATCTTACAGCTGCTGCTACGCTTATGATAACGCCGTCAGCAAAATGAAATCAGAGAGACAGATACCGATAGAGCAGAAACTTTGAAAATCATTCAAATCAATAAATATCATATATATATATATATATATATATACTATATATATTATATACTATATATATATATATATAATATATACTATATATTATATATATATATATATATATATATATATATATATATATATATATATGATATTTATATAGTTATATATTTATATAGTTGGTTGATAACTAAAATACTATATATATATATATATATATATATATATATATAGTGATATATATATAAATATATATATATTATATATACTATATTATATATATATATATATATATATATATATAATTATATATATATATATATATATATATATATATATATATATAGTAATATATATATGGGATTGCACCATATGGAAATTCGGCCGATAACGGCTTTGTTAAATCTTAAATCTTCAAAAATCAAGTATAATATATATATATATCATATAATATATTAAATATATATATATAATATATATATATATATACTAACATATATCATATATATATATATATATATATATATATATATGACTGCAGGTAAGCATCCGCGATCCGCACATTAAAGATCCGAATTCCGCGCTTGCCCTGCGTTATGTTCGCGGATATTAATCTTCGAGATTGAGATAAAGAATTTATTAATAAAAAATACTTCAAGAATTGAATCTGAACAGCAAACTTAAATTAGAGACATGGGATTCTACTCAACTGTTGATAATGATGGACTAAGGATCTCTACAGCATTGCAAGTTCATAATAAATTTGATCAACAGATCACCATGAGATTAGGAATATAGCCAAAAAAAATCAAGCCACCTCTACAGTTTCTGTCTCCAATGTAATACTATTAATCTCAACGCTAAAGAAGCATTTTTGAAACCATCTTCAAATGAAATCGCATGACGGTTTAAAAAAGAATGAAAGATGTAACTAAACTAGAGCTAGAAAAAAACGTTTTGGTTCTTGGGAAATTAATGACCTTCATACTTATTGCAACTTACATTTTAGATCCCCGTTATAAAGAGAAGTTTTTTTTGTAACACAATATATATACAAGTTAAATCGTCACTTTGTGTTTGCCAGTTGAAAAACTCAATATCCGAACAGTCTATTTAATTACGCCACCCATTTAAAAGAAAAAAAGAAACTACAGAACCAACACCTTCTACAAATAATCAATAACAGAGTCCACTGGAAGAATGACTCTACAGTCGCAGTAGAGTGATGAAGAGAAACACACGCAATTACCAAAAAGATGTAGTGCAAATATAAAACTATCACCCAAGAAAAACGAGTAGATACAAATGATGATCCTATAAGTTGGTGGAAAATTAAGCAAAATGTGTACCCACGCTTGAGTAAACTTGCAAGAAAATACTTGGCCCGTCCCCAACTAGTGTTCCAAGTGAGAGAGTATTTACAATGCTGGGCTAATATTATATATAAAAACGAGAACACTCATCTTCACAAGATGTCATCTAAATAATGTTACTCAAGCAACTATGTTGTTTGGAATTTAAAAACAAACTAGTGCAAAAAAAGTATATAATCCTTTGGGAAAATCTCTTTCATTAAAGTCGGAGGGTGGGGAAATAGGTTGGGGGTGCATTTGGTTGGGTTCCCCGTCCCGCAACCTGTAAACAAATATATTAATAGAATAGTGGCTAAAACTAACTAATATATATTATATATATATATATATATATATTATAATCATATATATAATATATATAATACTATTATATATATATAATTAATATAATATATATAATATATATATAATATATATTATTATATATATATCTCAAAACATTTCCATCCGCATGCGAAAAAAATGACATCTGTTGGCATCACTAAAAATATATATATATATATATATATATAATATATATTTATATATATATATATATAATATATATATATATATTATATATAACTATATATATATATTATATATACTATATATATATTATATATATATAGAATATAATATATATATTAATAATATATATATAAAATATATATATATATATATTATATATATATGATAAAATTAAAATAACAATAAACAATAAATTTATTATTTTGAAAAACATTTTAATTACCGTGATTAGCCCAAATCCAAACCTCTCATGGCTTCCAGTATTGATTGGAAAATTTAAGATAAAAACTGAGAAGTTTTCAAACGTACAACTTATGACGGCTTCTATATTGTGAGGTGCCGAAAAAAAGGCTTAAACTTACCACACAAAACATGATATAAAATCATCTCAAAAGAACTGTTCAATGAAATTTTTAAAAGAAAACTGAAGGAAAAGGAAAAAGAGAAAGTTCCGAAACCAAAGAAGCTGGATGTTCATCAGTAACAACGGAAACTCATATGATAAAGACTCTGACCTTCCAAGATGCTAATTAAGTTAATTTAACTAATAATAGAGAAAGAATTGCTGCGATATAAATTGGATCAAACGCATCCGTAGTAGTCATCATTTATGGTTGAATGAATGTGCTGTAGATATACAGCCGTATTTTGTTCTGTCTGATTTAGTTTTTCGAAAGATTACTAAAAAAAATTGTTCCTAATTACCATAGTCCCAGCCGAAAATATTCTTTCTGAAAAATCATCACCCGATATATTTCAAATAGTTTACTCAAAAATTCAGAAGACCTATTGATGATTTGTAAATTCTATTTCGTAACTCTATCTTTAGCTCCGTTTCTATCTTTAGCTCCATTTCTAAGTTTAACTGCCCACGCG
>JABUQX010116564.1:0-7500 GCA_015478945.1 Trachelipus rathkii | reverse complement strand
ATAGCTGAAGAGGCAGTGTCTAGTTAGGGAGTGCTTTGGTGACCTTGCATAGTTCGCTGTTTCGGCCCACTGCATGCACATAGAAGCACCCCTGATTGAAGAGAAGATTTTGGTGAGTTGGTTTTCCACTATCTTATCTAATAATCTTCCTTTTTCAGACCAGTCTACCACTTCATTGGTAGCAGAGCGTAGTTCTCTACGTCTCTGATGGTCACTTTTCTGTTCACAAGTTGAACACTTTCTTTTATAACCTTTGGGTTGCAAGCACTTTCCAATTTAAATTTATCTCAGTCCCTTTCATTTCATTTGAATTTCTTTTCTTCTTTTTCCCTTACCTTTTTATAACCGATCGGTTTGTTCAAAGTCCACAAAATGGACAAAATGAATGAGTATTTGAAGGAGAATCAGGGAATTGACAACCCTGGTAATGCACAAAATAGTTCTGTTCAAACTGATCCTTTGCCACCAGAACTTCAGGATACTAAGGTGGACATTGAAATGTTGCAGAAAGTCCTGTCACAGAATAGTGAAACGATGAAATCCCTTACTACCTTAATTCAAACATTATCAATAAATAAGCCTCCAAGAGTAATACCACCTGGAAAATATAAACAGGATGGTGGTGAGACATTGTATCAGTTTCTGGAGAGATTTGAAGATTATTGCGGTAGGACATTCCCAGGATCTTCAGAAGGAATGTTACCCCTACTAGGTTCTCATTTAGAAGGACCTGTATTAAAGGTCTATCAAACTGTAGTCCAAGGAACATTCAGTTATGAAGTGGCAAAGAGTAAGTTGCTCCAGTGGTCGCGAGAAGAAATTGAAAAGGACCAGAAGAGAGAGATTGAAAAGTTTATGGAAGCTAGTATGGAGAAGATGGAAACAGCAGCCGTTTATGCTCTGAGGCTTGAGGGTTTAGCTAAAAAGGCATTTCCAGGAGTGGATGTGCAAAATATGTCACTTGTCCGAAAAAGATTTTTGGATAGTCTTCCACAATCTATAAAAAGGCAGGTAGATGCCACATTGACTACGGTAGAAACCTCTTTGGGGATAAAGGTTTCATGGGATCGACTAGTTGCTATAGTTGATGCCAATATTCAAGAACAAGTACCAAAAGGCAATGGTAATGATAATTCCCATGAACTTATTGATTTAACATCGAGTCCTCCCATAAATAAACTATACACTTCTGGCTTAAACAATTGTTGTTGTGGAAATTCAGGGGTGGCTTTCCACACAGTTACCCAACAAAAAGCAAATACCGCAGGACCAAGGGGATATAATGGTTCCTGTGTGAAAGACTCGAACCAGGGAGCAATTCCTAAAGATAGGAGCCGAGAGTTCCCAAGGCGCGAATGGACCCCAAGCCCCTCTTGGAAGAAAAAGGAAAGTCAAGATGATGACAGAGCTTTAGTATGTGGATTTTGTAGGAAAAGAGGACATTCAATGGAAAAGTGTCGTGCTCGACCTTTTTGTCAGTTTTGTGGCAAAAGGGGGCATGTGGCTGATGATTGTTTTACATCTAAAAATCAATGCTTGTTTTGTAAGCAAAAGGGACACCTGGTTCAGAACTGTCCCAATAGGAACAATGATCGTCTTTGTTGTCCTCTGTGTAAAGGACCACACTTGGGAAAGGATTGTAATGAGAGCCAGGGAAACTAAACCGCTCTGATGTGGAAGACCTCGCATCAGAGCCTGAGGCAATACTCAATAAAGAAGTCACATATGACAATTCAAATCTTGGAGAGTCTCAAGATGGTTATGGTGTACCACCTGCCCAGAAGCAAATTAATATTAGTGGTACTGAAATACCGGAAATAGTAAAATCTGTAGGTGTTGAAAAGGAGGAAGAATTAGTAAAGGATGATGAAGCAGTAGATGATGACCAGGATGTCATTAAATTAAGGATGACAAAAGATACACTAGACACGTTAATCATTCACGTCTGTATTAATAATCAACCACAATTGGTTGATCTAACTGCTTTTGTTGATACTGGCGCCAGCATTAGCATAATATCAGCCAGTTGCTATCATAAATTAAATAAACAGAAATATCAATTAGAAGAAACTCCTTATAAGAGAGTTACAGGAATTGGACAGGTAACCTTTCCAGTTTTGGGAGGAGTTACCCTTGTTTTGGATTTATCACCCACTTACTCACTGAAGCCTCATAGATTGATCGTAATTCCAGATGGGATTACTGAGTACGACATAGTAATAGGATATGATATTCTACGGAAAGAGCATTTACTACCAGACCCCCATGAGGGTGAATTGGTTTGCCGCAAAGGAAATAAAGTTGTAACTGTATCCACAGATATTAGGAAAACTAATCCTCCTTCACACACTTGTACTTTGATTGAGAATGTGAAGATACCACCCAAAAGTAGTATAGCTCTGGAAGTAGGTATCAGTCCATTGAGTGGACAAGATGGAAAGCTTATTTTGTTAGAGGGTAAAATGAATGACAAAGTTGAAATAAACGCCTCTATATTAAACATAATAGGTAACAAGGCAGTGATCATTGTTAGCAACACTTCAGATAGTGTGAAAAAGCTGAAAAAGGGCCAACAAATAGGCAAAGTAGAGGTTATTGATGACGATCCATCAATAAATATAGTTGAACTTTCCAACCAGGAAGTGGTTGAGAAAAAGGAGTGGACATTAGAGACACTGTATGAGTCTTTTTGTTTGAGTGAGTCTGATATAACATCTTCAGAGAGAAGTCAAGTTTTGACTCTTTTAAGTAACTATCCTTCAGTTTTAAGTTTGAATGATTCTGATGTTGGTTGTACTTCGGTGATCAAGCATAAGATTGAAACAACTACAGAGGAGCCTGTACAGGTCCCTGTACGACGATTACAAGGTCCAGTATTGAAAGAAATAGAGGAGTGTTGTAAAAGACTGGAGGAAGATGGCATCATCAGGCGGAGTAAATCACCGTATTCCGCACCGGTAGTACCTATACGTAAGCCAGATGGTACCATTAGGTTATGTATTGACTATAGGGCCTTAAATAAAATAACAAAGGGAGATAGTTTCCCTATACCAAACTTAATTGACATGTTATTTAGCCTCCAAGGAATGAAGTACTTCACGACCATTGATTTGGTCAAAGGCTATTATCAGGTGGAGATGGAGGAATCAAGTATTGAAAAGACTGCATTTACGACACCTTTGTCGCATTGGGAATTTCTCCGGATGCCATTTGGTGTCAAAAACGGGCCTGCCACTTTTCAACGCGGCATGAGAATGGCTTTGTCACATATTCCCTGGACAGAGACAATGGTCTACCTAGATGATGTCTTGATAATTAGTGAAACTTTCGATAAACATTTGGAAATCTTGGAAAAGGTCTTAAAAGCCTTCCTGGACAACTGATTTAAGATTTCAAAACCAGCCAAAAACTTTTATGTTGAGAAACAAAATCCAATATTTGGGGCATTTGGTTTCAGAAAAGGGAATGGTTCCATTAGAAAGGAATTTACAGGGTATTATGGATTTTCCAGCACCTACAACAGTTCGTAAACTTAGACAATTTATTGGGATGGTAAATTTTTACCGCAGACATATCCCCAGGTGTTCAGAAGTTGCAAAACCTCTTTTCGAACTCCTGAACCAGAAAACCTTAAAATGGACATCACAATGTCAAAAAGCCTTTGAAGAACTTAAAAGAGCTTTGATAGACCCACAACTGTTATCTTATCCTGATCGATCATCAAATGCTTCACCATTGTTGTTACACGTGGATGCTTCTAATGTGGGTGCAGGTGCTTGCTTGTCCCAAGAGCAACAGGGAGAAGTAAAACCAATAGCCTATATCTCCACAACATTCTCCAAAGCTGAGCAAGGATATAGTACTACTGAGAAAGAAGTAGCTGCCATCCGTTGGGCTGTTCGATCTTTGAAGCCCTTCCTGTATGGAATCAAGATCCTTATACATACAGACCATAAACCATTACTATTCTTGAATAATATGACTTTGGTTAATCAACGGGTAGCACGAACTTTAGAAGAGATTAACGATATTGACTATGAGTTAATATATGTACCTGGCAAAGACAATGTAGTGGCAGATGCCCTTTCACGATCACCAGTACCATTGATTGATACTGATATAAATGGTTCAGTAGTGAACCAAATTCCTGCTGGGTGCTTGGAAGTAAAGATGCCTGGGGGAGGAGATTCTCTATTTCAATGTTTTTCCACATTTCTCTTTGGAGCTCCTGATCAACATTTAACCATTCGGGGAGCAGTTATTCAAGAACTATTAGAGAACCGCAAGAGTTACAACTTACCTACAGGTAAAAATCACAAAACACTTACTAAACAATTACAACTTTTAAAATACCCAGGTCAGTTACCAATTGTACAAGCAATAGAAGCTTTCAGTCATCTGTACCAAGTAAAAGTTCTAGTATTTTATGGGAATTCTAAGCCCTTACAATTTGGCAATCTTCAGACCCTTAAAGTTTGTTGGTTGTTGTGTCTTGGAGGAATACATTACAATCTGTTGACCAGAACAGAGCTTACACAAGAGATAAATCCCCAAGCCAAGGTTTAATATGGACAACAGATGTTTCAGGTTGTAGTATTTTTCCATATTATAACAACTACCCACCCTCCCACCCCTACTCTTCACAAAATATAATATAAATTGTTTAGAGAATAAAGCTTCTTCATTTAAATTCTGCCAATTATCACTTATTGAACATGAGGATCCAAATGTGGATGCCATAGCTTTAACCCCTGAGGAAGTACGTGATTTTCAAAAACAAGATCCATTATTGAGGCAGTTATATAGAGCTATAAAATACCAAAGACCCTTAGTGGGTAATCTTAAACAGTTTGCCAGATTCAAAAAGTACATTTTTATCAGAGATGACACCTTGTATAAGATGAATAAGTATCAGTCTCATGAAAGTGCTTACATTGTTCCTTTTACTATCCTCACTGACCTTGCTATTATGGCTCATGTGAATTTTGCTCATATAGGAAAAAATAAATTGATTTCATTAGTTAACAAATATGTGTGGCATACAAAAATTTATAATATTTGTTATGACATAACCACCACATGCTATAAATGCCAAGCTTCAAAAACAGCAAATATTATTTACACACCACCTACTATCAAGATCACTACTGATTTCCCCTTTGAATTGGTTGCCATGGACCTTCTACAACTTCCCAAAACTCAACAAGGTAATAATTATGCTTTAGTCCTGGTAGATCATCATACCAAATGGATTGCAGCGGTTCCAATAAAGAATAAACAATCTCTCACAGTCACAAACACTTTCCAACAGCTAATGCTTCCTTATTTACCTAATATACCCGAGAGATTGTTAACTGATAATGGCCGGGAATTTATTGGGCCAGTGTTCGAAGAGATGCTGCAGCTCAATAACATAAAACATATCCTAACCACTCCTTACACACCATCTTCAAATGGTGCTGTAGAGCGAATAAATAGAACCATCATTCAATATTTAAGAATGTCAATTACAGATTATACAAAATGGGATATAGAATTGCCTAGGATAGTCTTGATTTACAACCATACTGAGCATTCACAGTTGGGATTGTCACCCTGTGAATACATCTTAAAAGAACAACACACCCCACATTTGGGGTTATCGTGGAAAAGGAATGAAATGTATTGGCAGCCTGGGCATGCCCACTTTCAACCTTATGAAATTCATCAAAAAGTAGGATTAAAGATACATTTACCTGGGGACTTAGTCACAAATAAATTTAAGCCACGTTACTATGGCCCATATGAAGTTATCCAGGTGAATGACAATCAAGTAACATATATCATAGAGTCTGAAGAAGGAAAACAATTTAAAGTGCATCATAGACAACTCAGGCGGTGGATATTACCACCCCATTATCTAGAAAACAATCCTCTTTTTCAAAAGTGGGCCATGGATTTAGGTGAACCTGAGCCAGTTGTGCCTCCAATGGAAGTGGAAGAAATTCCTGGTCCAAAAGTGGACATTCATAAAGATATTGTCATAGACCCATTTGACTTAGATGAAGATGATGCAGATTTTGAAGGTTTTGATATTGATGAAGACACCAAGAGGAAATGTGAGGGATTGTTAGAACAGATGAAGAGGAATCTTCAAATGGCGGAAAATGTTATACTTCCTTCCTTGGAAGCATCCCTTAATAAAGAATTGTCTAATTTAATCCCAGAGGGTGTAGACCCAGAGTTATCTTCGTTCTTGATGAATCAGACATCTATGCCAGTATTCATGAAAAATAGTACTCCATCACCCCGTTTGATGGAATTCTTATTAGGCCATTACCGAAAGAGTAGAAGTGCTTTACGAAATTACAGAGTTTTTAAAGAGCAGAAAAATGGTGACATTACTGACAATGAAGAACTAAGTCCATTATCAACTAGAGAGATCAGATTGGGAGATTTAGAAGAAGTAAGAAGGCGAATTTCTTGGGGTAACACTCCAATAAATGAAGAGACTCCTACTCCTATCATAGAAACAGACTTTTCGGGTTTTTCTGAGGAGTTAAATGATGGTGTTTTTGAGGAAAATAGGAGGAAAACTCCTTTGGAAAAACCATATACAAGATCAAGAGGTGCCTGTTTGGATCTTCCATTTGTTCAACCCTTTATTTTAGAAAGAAAAAGAAAGCAATAATTAAAACTTAATAACGTACACTTAACAATTGAAAGAAGAAATCGTAAAACTTAATAATCGTTAGAAAAGAATTATTCAAAACAAATATGAATAAAAAAGTGGAAACCAAGGATTACTGGATAAAGCAAAGAAAAAAAATTATTTTAGGAAATTAGCCCAAAGTCATCCCTGCGTTGTTGTCCCAACAACGGGTGGGGAGGTATGAAGAGGTGTGCTACATTCTTATATTTTTCAGATTTGCAAAGTTAGTATTGATGAGGATTATTGATTATTTATTCAACAGTTTTTGTTAAGAGTTTTAGAATTGACATTATATATGTTCATGGACGATTTATAAATATATTAAACAAAGATATTTACCCTATTGTGACATTTAAAGTAAGAAATAAAGTGAAAAGATACAAACTTGTGACAGTTAAAGTGTGGAAATCTAAAGAAGTGAAAAAGATACAAACTATCATAAAGATCTCAAAAAGACCAATTATTTGGAAGTGAAAAAGTGATGATACATCAAAGTGATAAGCAAAACATCAGAGAAGTGTGATAATACAAAATTAAAATCCACCATTTTATTTGAAAAGGAACACACAAGAGAAAACAACTCGCCTATTTTTGAGGAAAATTATAAAACCAAAAGTGAACAATTCCCTTATCCAAGGTAACCAAATTGTGGTTTTTGACTTAAAAAGAAAAGACTGAATGCTTTATCCTTATTTTTCTTCATTGTTGATCTTTTCAACCAACAGGGAATTGTTTTAGAAGACCAATTGTGGACAAACAAGAATTGTTTTGGAACTGAATCATTTTTGAATTCAACTATCTTAAGAGTG
>JABUQX010116562.1:0-39971 GCA_015478945.1 Trachelipus rathkii | reverse complement strand
TTAGTGTAGGTTAAGGATTAGGTTAGTTAGCGTTAGGTTAGGTTAGGTTGGTAGGTTAGTTAGGTTAGGGTTAGGTTAGGTTTAGGTTAGGTTTAGTTAGGTTAGGTGTAGGTTAGTTGTAGGTTAGGTTAGGTTAGGTTTAGTTAGTTTAGTTAGGTTAGGTTAGGTAGGTTAGGTTAGGTTAGGTTAGGTTAGGTTAGGTTAGGTTAGGTTAGGTTAGGTTAGGTTAGGTTAGGTTAGGTTAGGTTAGGTTAGGGGAGGTTAGGTTAGGTTAGGTTAGGTTAGGTTAGGATAGGTTAGGTTAGGTTAGGGTTAGGTATAGGTTAGGTTAGGTTAGTTAGGTTAGGTTAGGTTAGGGTAGGTTAGTTTAAGTGTAGGTTAGGTTAGGTAGGTTAGTGGTTAGGTTAGGTTAGGTTAGGTTAGGTTATGTTCTGGTTTAGGCCGAGGTTTAGGTAGGTTAGGTTAGGTTAGGTTAGGTTATGTTAGGTTAGGTTAGGTTAGGTTAGGTTAGGTTAGGTTAGGTTAGGTTAGGTTAGGTTAGGTTAGGTTAGGTTAGGTTAGGTTAGGTTAGGTTAGGTTAGGTAGGTTAGGTGAGGGTAGGTTAGGTTTAGGTTAGGTTTAGGGGGGGTTTTAGGGGGGGTTAGGTTAGGTTAGGGTTTAGGTTAGGTTAGGTTAGTAGGTTAGGTTTAGGTTAGAGGTTAGGTTAGGTTAGGTTATTGTTTAGGTTAGGTTAGGTTAGTTAGGTTAGGTTAGTTAGTTTATGTTTAGGTTAGGTTAGGTTAAGGTTAGGTTAGGTTAGTTACGTTAGGTTAGGTTAGGTTATTTAGGTTTACGGTTTAGGTTTAGGTATAGGCTTAAGGTTAGGTTAGTTAGGTGTAGGTTAGCGTTAGGTGTAGGTACTAGGTTAGGTTAAGGTTAGGTTAGGTTAGGTTAGGTTAGGTTAGGTTAGGTTAGGTTGGGTTGGGTTGGTTAGGTTGGGTTGGTTAGGTTAGGTTAGCGATAGGTTAGGTTAGGTTAGGTTGGTTAGGTTAGGTTAGGTATAGGTTAGGTTAGGTTTAGGGTTAGTTTAGGTTAGGTTGGGTTAGGTTAGGTTAGGTTTAGGTTTAGGTTAGGTTAGGTTATGGTTTAGTAAGAGGTTAGGTTAGTTAGGTTAGTTAGGTTAGTTAGGTTAGGTTAGGTAGGTTTGGTTTAGGTTAGGTTAGGTTAGGTTAGTTGTAGGTTAGGTGTAGGTTAGGTTAGGTAGGTGTAGGTTAGGTTAGGTTAGGTTAAGGTTAGGTTAGGTTGAGGTTAGGTTAGGTTGGTTAGGTTAGGTTTAGGTTAGGTAAGGTTAGGTTAGGTGTAGGTTAGGTTAGGTTACGGTTTAGGTTAGGTTAGGTGTAGGTTAAGGTATAGGTTAGGTTAGGTTAGGTTAGGTTAGGTTAGGTTATTGTGGAGGTTAGTTAGGTTAGGTTAGTTAGGTAGGTTAGGTTAGTTAGTTTAGGTTAGGTAGGCGTTAGGTTAGTTTAGGTTAGGTTTAGGTTTAGGTTAGGTTAGGTTCGGTTTAGGTTAGGTTGTTAGGTTGGGTTAGGTTAGGTTAGGTTAGGTTATTTTTATAAGTATGGCTTGCGAAGGATGTAAGTTTGGGTATGCAGAGCTAATTGTACCTTTAGGTTAGGTTAGGTTAGGTTAGGTGTAGGTTAGGTTAGGTAGGTAGGTTAGTTAGGTTAGGTTTAGGTTAGGTTAGGTTAGGTTAGGTTAGGTTAGGTTAGGGTTAGGTTAGTTAGGTTAGGTTAGTCTATGGTTAGTTTAGGTTAGGTTAGGTTGTGTTAGGTTAGGTTAGGTTAGGTTAGGTTAGCGTTTAGGTTAGGTTAGGTAGGGATAGTTAGTTAGGTTAGGTTAGTTAGGTTAGGTTAGTTAGGTTTAGGTTAGGTTTAGGGTTAGGTTAGTTAGTTGTAGTTTAGGTTAGGTTAGGTTAGGTTAGGTTAGTTAGGTTAGGTTAGGTTAGAGTTTAGTTTAGTTTAGTTTAGGTTAGGTTAGGTTAGGTTAGGAATTATAGTAATTTTCGTTACGTTACTTTTGTAAGTTATATTAGGTTGGTTAGGTTAGTTAGGTTAGGTTAGGTTAGGTTAGGTTAGGTAGGTTAGGTTAGGTTAGGTTAGGTTAAAGGGTAGGATAAGTTAGGTTGGTTAGGTTAGGTTAGTTGAGGGTTAGGTTAGGTTAGGTTAGGTTAGGTAGTTAGGTGTAGGTTAGGTTAGGTTAGGTTAGTGTAAGGTTTCGGTGAGGTTAGGTTAGGTTAGGTTAGGTTAGGTAGGTTAGTAGGTTAGGTTAGTTAGGTTAGGTTAGGTTAGGTTAGGTTAGTTAGGTTAGGTTAGGTTAGGTTAGTTAGGTAGGTTAGGTTAGGTTAGGTATAGGTTAGGTTAGGTTAGTTAGGTTAGGTTAGGTGTAGGTTAGGTTAGGTTAGGTTAGGTTAGGTTAGTTAGGTTAGTTTAGGTTAGGTTAGGTTAGGTTAGGTTAGGTTTAGGTTAGGTTAGGTTAGGTTAGGTTAGGTTAGGTTAGGTTAGGTTCAGTTAGAGTTAGGTTAGGTTAGGTTAGGTTAGGTTAGGTAGGTTAGGTTAGGTAGGTTAGGTTAGGGTTAGTTAGTTGGTTAGTTAGTTAGTTAGGTTAGGTTAGGTTAGGTTAGTAGGTTAGGTTAGTTAGTAGTTAGTATTAGGTTAGGTTAGGTTAGGTTAGGTTAGGGTTAGGTTAGCGTTAGGGTAGGTTAGGTTAGAGTTAGTTAGGTTAGGTTAGGTTAGGTTAGGGTTAGGTTTAGGTTAGGTTAGGTTAGGTTAGGTGTAGGTTAGGTTAGGTTAGGTTAGGTTGTTAGGTTAGGTTAGTTAGGTTAGGTTAGGTTAGTTAGTTAGGTTAGGTTAGGTTTAGGTTGGGTTAGGTTAGGTAATATTTAGGTAAGGTTAGTTAGGTTAGGTTAGGTTAAGGTTAGGTTTAGGTTAGGTTAGGTTAGGTTAGGTTAGTCTAGTTAGGTTTAGGTTAGGTTAGGTTAGGTTAAGGTTAGGTTAGTTAGGTTAGGTTAGGTTAGGTTAGGTTAGGTTAGGTTAGGTTAGGTTAGGTATAGGTTAGGTTAGGTTAGTTAGTTAGGGTTAGGTTAGGTTAGGTTAGGTTAGGTTAGGTTAGGTTAGGTTTAGGTTAGGTAGGTTAGGTTAGGTTAGGTTAGTTAGGTTAGTTAAGGTTAGGTTAGATTAGGTTAGGTTAGGTTAGGTTAGGTGTAGGTTAGGTTAGGTTAGGTTAGGTTAGGTTAGGTTAGGGTTAGTTAGGTTAGTTTAGGTTAGGTTAGGTTATTTAGGTTAGGTTAGTTAGCGTTAGGTTTAGGTTAGGTTAGGTATAGGGTTAGGTTAGGTTAGGTTAGGTTAGGTTAGGTTAAGGTTAGGTTAGGTTAGGTTAGTTAGGTAGGTTAGGTTAGGTTAGGTTAGGTTAGTTAGTTAGGTTAGGTTTAGGTTAGGTTAGGTTAGCGTTAGTTAGGTTAGGTGTAGTTAGGTAGGTTAGGTTAGGTATAGGTTAGGTTAGGTTAAGGTATAGGTTAGGTTAGGTTAGTTAGGTTAGGTTAGGTTAGGTATAGGTTAGGTTAGGTTACGGTTAGGTTAGGTTAGGGATAGGTTAGGTTAGGTGTAGGTTAGGTTAGGTTTAGGTTAGGTATAGGTTAGGTTAGGTATAGGTTAGGTTAGGTTAGTTAGGTAGGTTAGGTTAGGTTAGTTAGGGTAGGTTAGGTTAGTTAGGTTAGGTTAGTTAGGTTAGGTTAAGGTTAGGTTAGGTGTAGGTTTAGGTTAGGTGAGGTTAGGTTAGGTTAGGTTAGGTTAGGTTAGGTTAGGTTAGGTTAGGTTAGGTTAGGTTAGGTGTAGTTAGGTTAGGTTAGTTAGGTTAGGTTAGGTTTAGGTTAGGTAGGTTAAGTGTTAGGTTAGGTTAGGTTAGGTTTAGGTTAGTTAGTTAGGTTAGGTTAGGTTAGGTTAGGTTAGGTAGTCTAAGGTTTGGTTAGGTTTGGTTAGGTTAGTTAGGTTAGGTTAGTGAGGTTAGGTTAGGTTTTAGGTTAGTTAGGTTAGTTAGGTTAGGTTAGGTTTAGGTTAGTTAGGTTAGGTTAGGTTAGGTTAGGTTATGGTTAGGTTAGGTTTAGGTTAGGTTGGTTAGGTATAGGTTAGTTAGGTTAGGTTATGGCGTTAGGTTAGGTTGGGTTAGCGTTAGGTTAGGTTAGGTTAGGTTAGGTTAGGTTAGGTTAGTTAGGTAGTTAGGTTAGGTAGGTTAGTTAGGTTAATGGTATAGTTAGGTTAGGTTAGGTTAGGTTAGGTGTAAGGTTAGGTGTAGGTTAGATTAGGTTAGGTTAGGTTAGGTTAGGTTAGGTTAGGTTAGGTTAGGTTAGGTTAGGTTAGGTTAGGTTAGGTTAGGTTAGGTTAGGTTAGGTTAGGTTAGGTTAGGTTAGGTTGTTAGGTTCAGGTTAGGTTCGTAGGTTAGGTTCAGGTTAGGTTCAGGTTAGGTTCAGGTTAGGTTAGGTTAGGTTAGGTTAGGTTAGGTTAGGTTAGGTTAGGTTAGGATAGGTTAGGTGAGGTTAGGAGGTTAGGTTAGGTGAGGTTTAGGTTAGTTAGGTTAGGTTGAGTTAGGTTAGTAGGTTAGGTTAGGTTAGGTATAGTTTAGGTTAGGATTTAGGTTAGGTAGTTAGGTTAGGTTGAGGTAGGTTAGGTTGGTTAGTTCAGGTTAGGTTAGGTTAGGTTAGGTAGTTAGGTTAGGTTAGTTAGTTAGGTTAGGTTAGGTTAGGTTAGGTTAGTTAGTTAGTTAGGTTAGGTTAGGTTAGGTTAGGTGAGTTTAGGTTAGGTTAGGTTAGGTTAGGTTAGGTTAGGTTAGGTTAGGTTAGGTTAGGTTAGGTTAGGTTAGGTTAGGTTAGGTTAGGTTGGGTTAGTTAGGGTAGGGAGGTTAGGTTAGTTCAGGTTAGGTTAGGTTAGTTAGGTTAGGTTAAGATTGGTTAGTTAGGTTAGGTTAGGTTAGTTAGGTTAGGTTAGGTGGTTATAGGGTAGGTTAGGTTTAGGTTAGGTTAGGTAGGTTAGTTAGTTAGTTAGTTAGGTTAGGTTAGGTAGGTTAGGTTAGGGTTAGGTTAGGTTAGGTTAGGTTAGGTTAGGTTAGGTTAGGTTAGGTTAGGTTAGGTTAGGTAAGGTTACTGGTGTAGGTTAGTTAGTTAGTTAGGTTTAGGTAGGTGTTAGGATAGGTTAGGTGAGGTTAGGTTAGTTAGGTTAGTTAGGTTTAGGTTAGTTAGTTACCGTTAGTTAGTAATAGGTGAGAGTAATAGGTTAAGGTTAGTGTAAGGTGTAAGTTAGGTTACGGTCATAGGTAGTAGGCTTAGGTAGGTTAGGAATAGGTATAGTATAGTTAGGTTAGGTTAGGTTAGGTTAGATTAAAGGTTAGGTTAGTTAAGGTCTAGGTTAGTGTAGGTGGTAGGTTAAGGTTAGGTTAGTATTAGGTCATAGGTTAGGTTAGGCTCTAGCGTGAGCTTTAGGACCTCTAGGTTACGTCCTAGTTTAGGTTAGGTTAGGTAATAGGTTAGTTGTAGTTAGTTAGTTAGTTAGGTTAGGTTAGAGTTAAGTTAGGTTAGTTAAGGTAAGGTTAATTAGGTTAGGTATAGAGTATAGGTTAGGTTAAGCGTTAGGTTAGGGTTAGGTAGAGGTAGTATAGGGTTAGGTTTAGGTTAGGTTAGGTAATAGGAATGAGTTTAGGTTAGGTTAGGAGGTAAATTAAAGTATAGATTAGGTAAAATTAGGATTAGAGTTTATAGTTAGGTAGGTGTATAGGTAGGTTAGGTTAGGTTAGAAATAGGTTAAGATATAAGGTAATAGGTTAGGTTTAGGATTAGGTCCGCTCTTAGGTTTAGGGTAAATATAGTGTAGCGTCCAACTCAGCGTCTAGGCTCTATGGTCCTCGGTAATAGGGTTATGTAAAGTTAGGTTAGGTTAGGTTAGGTTAGGTATAGTAGGTGAAGTTAGAGTTAGGTATAGTAATATAAGGGATTAGTATAGGTAGTATAGGTTAGCGGTAAGGTTTGGTATAGGTTAGCTTAGTAAGGATTAGCAGTTAGGATGTAGTTATGAGTTAGTAAATAGATTAGGTTAGTTAGGTGATAAGGTTAGGTTAGATGATATTAGGTATATGTTAGGATTAGTTAGTATAAGGTTATAAGGTTAGGCTTAGGTTAGGTTAGGTTAGGTATTAGGTTAGGTTAAGGTTAAGTTAAGGTGTAGATACTCGATTAAGGTTGAGGTATATAAGCTAGGTTAAGCCTATAATGGTTTAGTGAATCGGTATGGAGGTAAGCGATGATACGCAGTAATAGTAAGTTGAGGTAAAATAGGTCTAGGTAGGTATAGAGTAATAGGATGAGGTAGAGGGTTAGTAATTCAGGTCAAGGGCCTCTAGATGAAACAGACGAGTGATGATACTAGAGTTAGGTGATAAGCCGTTAGGCGTTCAGTGAGTAATAGTTAATAGTCAGGTTAAGAACTCCTAGGTTAGTGGTTACAGGAAAATTATGGTGCTTACAGGCTCTCCACGCCGTCACCCCTAGGCTGTAGCGTTAGGTTAGGTTAGGTGAGGTTAGGTTAGGTTAGGTTAGCGTTGAGATATAGGGTTAGGGTTACGGTTAGTATTAGTTAAGGTAGGTTTTAGGTTAGGTTAGGTTAGGTTAGAGGTTAGGTTAGGTTAGGTATAGTACTATATAGGTTAGAGTTAGGTTAGGTTAGGTTATAGGTAGGTTAGGTTAGGTAGGTATAGGTTAGGTGTAAGTATTGTTAGTTTAGTTAAGTATAGTTAGGTGATAGGTTAGGTTAGGTAGATAGGTTAGGTTATAGCGAGTTTAAGTATAGGTTAAGTTGAGAGTAGGTTAAGGTTGCTTTACGTTAGGTTAGGTTAGGATCAGGTTAGGTGTAGGTTATGTTAAGGTTAGTATATATGGATAAGTTTTTCTAGAGCTTTACTTAGGTTAAGTGAGGGGTGATAGGAATTGGTTAGTTTTAGTTTAGGTATAGGTTAGTTAGGTTAGGTTGAGGTGATAGAAGGTTAGAGGTTAGGTATAGGTTAGGTATAGAGTATAGAGATTATAGTGGGTGATAGGTTAGGTGATAGGTGTAAGGGTTAGAGGTTTATAGTAGTTAGGTTAGAGGTTAAGTGTAAGGAGTTAAGTTCATGACCTGAACTAAAATATACGAAAAAAACCAATCTTTTATAACACGCAATTTAACGGAACAAATTTCTACGTGAATGATATTTGCGAGCTGGTTCGGTATGAAAACGTATGTTTGTGTTGTATTTCTTCGAAGAGATTCACCAAAAGTTCACAGATCGAATAAAATTGCGAGATTACGTAGGTATTTGATTAGTTTTTCGTCTATTCAGACAGATTTTTTTATACGCAGTGCTTAAACCGAACTCAACGTACGTGAAAATTTCGGGAAAAATTAATCTATGTGGACCAACGTATAGTTTCCTGAAAAAAAAAGTCACTATTTTACGAAATATATAAAAAAGAATGAAAATTCTGATTAAGAACTTCCTAATTTATACGGACGAAAATTTCCTAAGAAGGGTTTTGTTAAAAGAAAGACGAAAAAAAAAAAACGACCTACCGATTTTCGTCACACAGAAAGGCCTGCGGTAGCCCCGAGCCAGGGCATTAAAACGAACCCCACGTGGAAATCATTTGCGGCACACCAAGAAACCGAACGGGAGAACCGTCACGGCCACCCAACCACGACGCTCTACTCACACACGTTTGCAGTGTTTAGGTGAATTGACGTCTCTCCTCAGTACAAGCCAAAAAAACACAAGCGAAAAACCTCATCGGTAACCAGCGTCACGTCAATTCCTTAAACTTGCCCCACGTTATAGTTTTACCTCCTAAACCCAACCGAGTCCCCACTCTAGTTATTACGATAAAAATAGAAAAATTTGTTAATATTTTCCTTTTATTGCGTAGGAGAAATTCGCGATTTGATTGTAAAAAACGAGAACGTATTCTCAACGCGCATTATTAAACGAACCCCACAGGTTGAAAAATTATTGACGGGAATATTAAACGAAAACTCGACGGTAAGAATTTGATCCAATTGAATATATTGGTTGAATTTTTAATATGACCAAATAAAGGAAGAACCGCAGGGGAGAAAATGTACTTACGTATTAAATTTCATTAATCTATGCCAACGTATAGTTTTCCTTAAAAAAGGTCACTTTTCTTACGGTTAAAAAATAAATTCGTTGTAATTTTCCTATGTCTTTGCGTAGGAAAATTGACCGCAAGAGTTTGTAAAAAGCAGAAACGTCTCACGAGCATTTTAAAAACAAACCCCAGACGTGGAAAAATTTATGATTTCGAGAGAATAAAAAAAGAAAAGGCAAAAACCGATCATTGCGTTGAAATATTTCCTATTAGATGTCCTCGGAAGAATTTTTTATAGACGACCAAAGATAAGATGAAGAAACCTTCGCGAATGGAGATAAGAATTAATCATTAAATTTACTATCAACGAGTATTAGTTTTCCTTAAAAAAACAACTTTATCTAACGATAAAAATATAAATTCGTGTAATTCCATATGATTTTCGTAGACAGAAACTACGCAAAGGTTTGTTAAAAATTAAAAGAAACGATTCATCGCGCGACATTATATTAAAACAAACACCCACGTGGAATGAAATTATTTGGACGAAAAAACGAAAAACCTTACGCGGTGAAGATTTGATCCATCGAAAGGTACTCGAAAGAAGGATTTTATACGCCAAAGACATTATAAAAAAACCTCAGTGTGGATATATCGAAATAGAGTAAATTAATTTACGAATCATTAGAACGAGATATAGTTTATCCTTAAAAAAAAAACACATTTGTTACGAGAAGGAATAAAATATAAGGCTTGTAGTAAAAATTCAACTGTGAACTCGTGAGCCAAGAAATTCAGAAGCATTTGCTTAAGTAAAATTAAAAAGTTCTTTAGTTCTCGACTGCGCCTTAAAACCAAACTCGCGTGGAGAGAAGATATTGCTAAAAAAAACAAGAAAAACCTCGCATAGATAGAGAGATTTAACCTACGCATAGAGTCGCATCAGTAGATGGGTATTATTAAACGACCGAAAAAAGGGAAACCTCGCGAGATGGAATATTGCCAAATTTACTTCTATACGTATAGTTTTCCATTAGAAAAAGAACAACTTATTATGATTATTTCTCGTGAGAAAGATAATAATAAAAAAATTTCTTAGAATTGAAAAAAAAAAATTTCCATACAGAAACTCACGTTTTTAGTTAAAAAAAAAAAGAAACATTTATTACGCTACCGCCTTAAAAACAATAACCAGAACACCGCGGTGGAGAAGATTAATTGCGAGAATAAAACGAAACCCTTACGCGTAGGGATGAGGAATTTATCCATCGAGGAATTTCGCGGTTCAGTGGAATTTTATACGCAAGAATTAAAACCTTGCGTGTGGCGAATTTCATTTAATTTACCTCAACGTATTTCCTTACAAAAAATCATTTTTTTCTACGATAAAATATAAAATTCGAATGTAAAGATTACCAGCTTGATTCTTACGTAAACGAAACGTCGTCAGAGAAGTAGTTGATTGGTAAAGAAAAAGAATAGAACCATTCTCATCGACTCGTCAGAACAGGAAATACTAAAAACGGAAGGTTGGAAAGGGGTCTTGTAGGTGGAAAATTAATATATTTATCGCAAAGAAACCAGGACCAATTGACCGTGTCTGATTAGCAGTTGCAGGTCTCAAATTCGGAGTACCTCGGAGTGCGTAGAATTATATGGTGGAGTGAGGATCGCACAAACTAAGGAGAGGGAAACCCCACACTGCACGTGGGTAACTCTCGCATCAGAGGCACAGCGGTTTAATCGAACTTGGCGTAGTGTCTCTCGTCCTACTGCCAAATACACCACTATTTTTAAACGATAGGTCACTCCAACCCACGCGCCCGGGAAACACCTCATCTTCTTGTTTTTGTGCGTATCGAAACTTGCTTTTGTTAAAAGAGCGCAGCACACTCGCAGCTGTCGATCACGTTCGATTAAAAACATGCGATAGCCAATTCGGTCAGACAACTCTATCGTTGATCGCCCGGTAGAAAACGGACACAACTCCGCCCGTAACGAGGGTATCAAATGCACGTTTAGATAATTTAAGAAATCAGACGTGCGAGGTTATATTTATTAAAAACGTAAACACAAAATCTCCGAGCCCGACTATATGAATTAAGCAGACACCCAGGCGTGAAGAATGATGCACAGTATAAATCTGCAATGCTTTTTTTTGTCGTAATGAATCAATAAAGCATTGCAAAAATAACTGTAGCACGTGCAGAAAATTAGCATAAGAAAATTGAAACTAAGACGAACCTATAGCACATGCAAAAAGATCTCTCGGTGTAAGAAAGAGCGAACAGATATGATGGGACACTGCGGAATACTACAATAATGATTCAGCCAAAAAACTCTTAACCACAACTGTTCGATGAATTATATTAATCGATATGCTACCAACATTTACACAAGTGTTCGCGTCCCAGAAACCACAGAGGTACATAAAGCCCTATATACCGGATGAAGATGTAAATGTGTATCTAACTGAAATGAGAAATAATCTCTGCCCGAAAGCAGCCATTTCATTGGCTTTATCAGTTCTGTCGTCCACACAAGACGCTTTCGAAATAAGCGCGGTTGGGTGCTAGGAAGAGGAGCTTAGGGATACTAAAGAAGACAGTTGTAATTGAAGAACAGCATGACTTCTGTCTGGTGCGCGTCAACATGTGCGAAACGTCAGGAAATGTGAAAGTCCACAGCGAAGACACTCCCCAGTCAGTTCAATGGGAGAAATTGTATTGAGTATAGATATTCCAAGGAGAAAGAATAGATTGTGCATATAGGTATATTAAGCGAGTTGATCCAGTCGTTAGACCGAGACTGCTCAGAATATAGTATGTCGGGTTCAGCTTGTATTGCGCTAAGGATAGTATGGGGTAAAGCGTAGCACAATTTCAGCGCACCAAGTATTGACCACATGTTCGTGGTAAAGTACGACCACCTCCGAGAAAAACGATAACGTGAATTCTGATTATGGTATCCACTCTTAGATTCCAAGATGTGAGGAGGAGAGTAGATATATAATCGTTTGGTTTATCGAAGTAATCAGTAGTAAGATGAATTATCGTTAGATCGCGAGCATGATTCAAACAGATACCAAAATAAAAGTCAACAAAGTCTTATCAATTAAATAAAGTAGATAAGTGGACGAGACCTCGTGAGTTTTAATTCAGACTTGAATGGACCAGGCTACCTCCCGACGACTTTCGTCCACATTTTCTCACCGATATATTTTATTTTAAAATACGGAAGTACATATTTTCTCCTGTTAAATGATTTATTGAGAAATGCACTCCACCTTGGAAAAAGTAAGAGAGTTGTGCCTCTGCATACTTCTCTCTTTTTCAATTTCATTTGGCGTGTGTCCGAGCCCAGAAGTAGTGAGAGGAACATAATAAATTTAAGTGATATGTAAATCCAGACAGTTCTCATGAGTCGACCGAAGTAAAACATAGTTAGTTAGTGAGTGGGTCGATTGAGAATATGCAGGCGAATTGAGGAATAAGAGGAAAATTAAGGTGCTATAAAGGTTTCGTCCTTATAAGAATAAAGATTAAGTCGAGGAGAGGGGAGGCGCGTATTTCATAGTTAATTAAAATAAAAAAAATAGTAATTAATAATTAAAATCGATAAAATAATTTATATTAAAAATATGTAAACTATTGATTATAATAAAGTTTTTAATTTTAAAATCCAGTTTTATATCACAAAATTCCTTTTTCGTGAAGAAGTTTATTGAAATTGTTCGCGGGAGTTGGTTTAAGTTCCGTCGAGCAAAATTCTTGAACCAATTTCAAGAGCGGTTTTTGATTCCGTTAATAAACTTCGGTGGATAATATTAAAACGATCTGGGTGGTCTATCAGCTCTTCGGTAACGTTGTATCAGCTCTTCGGTAACGTTGTATTTCGCTGCATTTTTTTTAACAGTTCGGAGCATGAAGATAAATGGTGGAGGGTGGATTTCTTGCTTCCACGAAGATAGAAGAAGCCCACATGCGCTTAAAAGGAAAAAATCTAAAACTGTAGAATTTAGAATATTTTATAACATCTTTCACGCTTTGAGTTAGAAAATTAGGTATCGAGAAAGGATAGCAATAAGGGACAGAGAAGAAGTACGTAAAAGAATATTACAACAAATCCACTCAGAAAAAAAACTCGCGTAAGAAACGAGAAAGAAGAATTTATAAAAATGCAAGCACATCTAACGCCGAGAAGTAATGAGGAAAAGTAAACGGGATATTATCAGATGCTATTACAGCATTCTAAGCAGACGAAAGAAATTACGATATAAAATGTAAAACAACGAATAAAATATTATATTATGTAATTTAGTGAGTTTAATAGCAGAGTGAAGTATTCTTTTTTTAAACTTATTGTCTCCCGTAACAACCAATACTTATTTGTCTTTAATTAAAATTCAATATTATTTAGAGGAGGGTGACTAATAATAAAAAGGAAAATCAGAAGTTACTCGCGCAAAGCGAAAGCGTACGAGAGATATTAATGAGCGTATGAGCTTCATTAGCATGTCTTGCGAAAGAGTTAGGGAGAGAGATGGTTGACAAAATGAAGAATTTATTCGTTCCAGTATAAAGCAGAGAAGCAGTAATATATTGTCAGAAAAGGAAGAAATGAATGAAACGCAAAAAGAAAATAAAGTAATGAAATGATCAATTTATAAAAACAAGATACTATAAATAAATAGGAATAGAATATCTAAAAGTTAACTTCACATAGTAATTATGGATATATTTTCGAGAGTATTTACTAATATTCAGGTGCTTAAGTTAGCAGGAGTTAAAACAGATAAAATAATAATGACTTGGATGAAAACAAAATTTTAGAAACGGATAGTTTAAACGTAAACACCAAAAACGATAGCTTTGACGAATATTTGAGGAAATATACCAAGTTCGTATTTTTACGATTGCACCGTAAGGGCTAATGTATAATACGGACTCATAAGTAAATATTATAAAAGAGGACTGTGTTCATGAAGACGAAAATAAAGAAAGACAACAAAAAAAAGAAAAGAAGCGAAAAGAAAATACCAGTAAGATACGTGCTACGGTAGCTACGTCTATAGTATATTAAGTGAGTTAGTAGAAAAGTAATAATGAAGAAGAATTAATACCAGAAGAATTATAGATAGATGGACCTTATACGAAGAATAAAGGAAGAATAACTGAATATAAGTCGAAAAGGTGACTAAAGTGAGTATCGAAGAATCTAAAAAGAATTATGCCAAAAAAAAATGTAATCTAAACAAAAAGTAATTGCTAATTGAAGTCATAATAAGTTTATTTAGTTCAAAAAAATAGAATACGATATAATTGCACTTAAGAAGAACTAATGACAGCCAACCATACCTCAATACCATTCACTCTACTAAGTACACAATATATCAGAAGAGCGAATTCGATGCTGACAAGACTCGAATTGCCGAAAAACCGTGCCGAACATTCCAAAGAGGTGTGAAGAGTGACGTCGAGAATATCAGGAATTTGACGGAGCTAAGCTGTAGGGGGGGGGAGTCCAGAAAGGTGCTCTCAGAGCACAATGTAAAAAGAAGGAAAGTGTGTATGGAACGTGGGATTAAATCTTGGTTACGATAGTTTACAGCTTAAGAATATGGTATTTGAAAGCGGTCAGCATAGTTCTTATATGTATGTAGATGAGAATAAACTACGCGTCGTGCAATACACCAGAAGTTTAATGAGTTTACGAGTAAAAGAGCAGGAGAACTGACGTATATTAATTCGAGAAGTGTTGCCTAATGCACGAGAATATCGCAACATTATGTGAAAATTTGCAATTAGACAATTGAAATCGTGTATGTAAAAAGCAGTAATGAACAAAAGATGCGAGTTAAGAGAGCCATATCTGAAAAGAAGTTTATATCCCGAAGTAATATGACACGAACAAGTACAAAGTAGCGAGATGACGGTACATCCTCAAGTCTTCATCGCTTGAGAAAGTAATGTATATCGTGTTTTCCTAATACAGATCATAAATAATACAAAAATACTCGAGTACGAATTCTTTATTTGGAACAACCTCTATTTGCAATATCTTTGCTAACTTATGTTCTTAGTTGAAAACACCATATTAAGAAAATAGATTTTGCGAAGTGGAGTGGAGCAGGAGTATCATTTAGGCCCCAATTATACTGATATTTCTTCAGGACAGGGTAGATATGTTTTAATGAATGTATGCTATATTATAGGTATGTGAAAAAATAAAATAGTAATAATATATATCATGTATATAGGATAATAATAATTAAATAGAATGAATAAGATAATATATAAGAGGAGTAATAATTAAATATAATGAGGATTATATATATATATATAATATATATTATATATTAAAGAATAAAGGAGTAATATATATTAAGTATTAAGAGAGGGAGTAGAGTATAATATGATAGTATAAGGAAATATAGAGTAAGCAAGAATCCGTCTAATAAGTAGTTCCCTATTCCATATACGCCCAGATAAAGAATAAGCATAAATCTGCTGCTAAAAAAAATTATTTTAAGAAAACTTTATTATTATCAGCAATCGATTTTCCGTAAAAATTTGGAAAGAACTAAATTTGTCAAAAAAAAGATAAAAGAAACTATTTTAAAAATTTTATTATTTTTAGCTCGTAAAATCTCAAAAAAATATTTTTTTTTTCCTTTTTTCTTAGATTCTTTTGGAAGCACTCATCTTCTTTGAACCCTCGGCGAATGAGAAGGTAATTGATTACATTCATTCATTTATCATATTAATAAATTCTTATCGATAAATAATAATATTTAGTAGCTCGATAATAAAAGCTCCGCTCTTTAGCAAACCAACTAGGTGGTAACTTCCTTCTCTTAACTTAAAATAGAAATGGCCCCGTCATTTGAAATAGGAAAACCAGTACGTTCACTCGTCAGAATTCCTGGGAGTGGTCAAGACAAAAGTTTGAAGCCCATATGTTTAGATGTAGCACAGATTAGCGCTTGCGTACAACCTTTAGGCGTCATCGTAAATTTTAATTTTGATTGCACTTCGATTCCGATTCAAAATGGATCTGTGAATGTTTTCCCCGATGCACTTCCCTCTAAAAGTTCAAACACCATAGGATCAAGAGGGGGATCGCATCGAACTAACGATCATCTTAACGAACGAGCCCAAATGCAAGAAGAGGTATTTACTGGATGAAGCGTAATCATTTAAAGCGCACTGCGAACGAGACGAGAAAAAATGGAAGAGCTTAGAAAAGATTAAGCGAGCTCTTGTGAAGAAAGGGAAGAAATGATAGACTCACCTATAAAGTTAGGAAATATTTAAAGAAATTATTTTGAGCAAATCGAAGAGAAGTTAAAGATTATTTGAAGGAACTAAAAAATGGAGAGCGATGAGTACATGAGATCGAAAGATTGCTTCGAGAAGGTCAAAATTCAAAGGGTAAGAGTGATTTGCTAATATAGTTGTCTCAGAGAAAAATTTTATTTATCTCAATCCAGCACTATGATTGAGAAAGGAATACGTGAAAGAACTTTCCGGAAAGGGAAGATTTAGTGCTCCAAAATTTAGTGTAGACTGATTTATATACGTATATGTCAGATATATTCGAATTCCCATATGTAATTTAAACAGATACATAATCTCCTAAAGTTTTGCGATTTTGATGGTCTAAAAGGTCTGAGGAGAATGAAAGAGAAGCAGGTTAGAAATTAATCTTTTTTTATAATTTTTTTTATAATCTGTTTATGACTAGTTTTTGTATATTTGCTAATTATTCACCACGCTAGTAGACAAATAAAATATACTTTTGAAGAAGTAGCGAAGCTCGTAAGGAGCGTACGAGGCGAGGAGGGAGACACGGCGGGCGCACGTGTGAAACACGTAAAGGAAATACTTAAATCTTGAGAAAAAAAATAATCTCTATGGCCAGCGAGGCCAAGTACTGCGTACCGAGTGCGAGTGTGTTACTGTGTGCAAAAATCACTCAGGAGATCTCTAGTTTTTCACTGCGTGTCGCAAAATGACACCGAAGAAATGTACGAGGAAATCATCGCCATGATAACCAAATGGCGACATAAAGACTCTATTGTATAAGAAGGAGTGGCGTTGAAACAGCTCACCAATTAACACAAAGACGAATAGTATATTAAAGAGAGAGTATTAGAGAAAAAAGAAAAGTTGTGATAATCGACCGGGAATTGAAAATGCCTTACAACAAAAAGTAGAAAACTTGATTAAGAGTGTTGCCACTCATTCCCTATTATCGAGCAAGAAATCATAAACCGACGCATACGGTCAGCATAAAGCAAGCTCCGACATTGGGGCCGCGGAACCGGGGAAAGCGAAAATGCTGGCCAAATGATCATGCAAAAGCTCGACTCATCTAGGACAGCAAACGTAATTCCGAAGGATTTGATGGGAAATTTCACCGAGACCGTGAAATAGGAAAGTTGTGATGAGATCAGAACCAGACCTCGAGCAAAGAGAGTGAGTGCTAAAAACGAGTTAAATTGAAAATAGTAGTAGGTACACAAAGACTATCGAAAATTATATTCATCGAAGAAGAAAGAAGAGGAGGAGCTAATTAGTACCTTCTATGAGTATTTGAGGGCCGATTATAATATCTGTCATATCTTACAACTGAACGGTAAGCTGGCGAAAGATTCGGTTTTATCGGATGCTTACTTACAGGAAAAAAGACACGACTGCACGCGCTGTAAGCAGTCTTGTAGCAAGTGTATGAAATTATCGATGCTCACGTGGCCAGCGCTAACACCAGGAGATGACTCCGAAACCCAGAAGAAGCAATGGATATAGTACGAAAAGTCCGCAAATTGTCATATCGCTCGAGGAGGAAAGAAACTGAAAACATTCCAATAGAACAAAAAGAAATGCATTTTTGCCACAAATGTTTCGGCAAATGCGATGCAACGTGTCAAACAGCGGGAGCATCGAATGTGTACGGTTAGGGAGAGGACCGCAACACCAATCGCGAGGAGCCAAGAGGAAAATTGCGATAGTTATAAACACTTTATTAGATTCGCGAAAACGAAATTTTACAGATGGTGAAGTCTCGGCGCCTCGATCCGGTAATTTGAGGACACCCGGAGAACCGAGGAAATATCGCGAAGTGAGAAAATCGATTACAAGATCGAACTTTCAAGAGATTGGAGAATGACGAGAGGAGAACTATAGGATTAAGCAAAACTCCGAGGAGAAATATAGCAGAGAACGGAATGAGGATTTTAAATGTAAAAGAAGAATTGATAAGAAACTCAGAGCAGAAGAGTCGAGACCAAATGCTGATTATGCCATTACAAGGACTGCAAGTTTCGCCATCTCAAAACCACGGATTCACAAGACTCGCTAGAGTAGAGCACAACGTATCCGATCTTCAGTACCATGAAGGAAAAAAGAACACGCTACTTGGACGCTCCCCCGACCACAGATCTCCTTTCTTGAACGGTTGATATCCGGCTTTTATGCGTAAAAATATGCAACTAACATATCTCCAGCGGGACTCAAGATAAAAGGCAAATTGAATCTCGTTCGACAAATCTTCTGCTTGTCCAAATATCGAGGAGATGAGCATTGCACGATTCTGTTTTTGATGAGGTCGAATATTCAGCTCAGCAAAAATGCAGAATAAACAGCAGCACTGACTAGAGATAAACCCACTATACAGGATATCATCGCTAGAAAAGGCTAGCGTTTGCGCGCGCAATGAGCAATCACCGCGATAACCGAAGAACAGAATGCGCTGACAGCTTTGGACAGTACTGAACAGAATAGCATAGAAATACGTGAAATAGCAGTCTAGAGACTGGAGAAGATAAATTCTTGGTAATTATAATATATATATTAGATAGGCAGCAGAGTCAGAGAGCAGACGGATAAGCAGCTTAAGAGGTAAGAGGATATAGCCGAAGTAGATAAGCGAGCAGAAGCAGTAGATACGGTTGCTTACAACTAGCATATTAGAAGAGATAAAGAATCGTCAGTTGGGTCTTCGTCATCGTCATCGGTCTGAGTTAGTTGTATATCTAGAGGAAATACGAAGATATACTAGTAGGGTCGTCAGTCGTTACGCGTTCTTCGTCAGGTATTAAAATCTAGATCAATCGACAGAACTGAAAAAAGGAATAAGAGGACCATATGAGCATAAGAAGAATACCAGAATTTTTTTGGTGATTTTCGGAAACAGATATTCTACATCACGTGAATAACCTAGAGTTTGGCGAAAAGACACGGCAATGCACAGTTATGTTTTAGACAAGGGAGATGGAGAAATTTACATTATTTACCTTGTACATCACATAGGAAAGATAAAGAGAGGATAGACGGATGCATCTTCTTGCGCACCCTCGTCAAGTACGATGATGATAGAGATACCATCTGTGAAATAAGGAAGGGTTATAAGAAGACGCACGTTCAAGGACCGGATGCATTGTACATTGAATAAACCTTGTAGTTGAGTTAGATGTATCAAAAAAATTATTAGAAATAATTACAATTTATGATAGCATTGAGATTATTTACCCGTGAAATTTATTATGTCTAGTCCCTGATTGTCGATTGGTATATACATGAATGGGAACGTCTTACGCAATGAACCAAAAAGTCCATAATTCCTATAAAATTCTTATTATTACAATTAATATTTACTCACGCAAAGATATGAACAATAAGTATTTGTTGATTTCAAATATACAAACAAGTCTTATCGATAAAGATATAAAGCACAGATAGTGCAGGTATGTTTTATCTAAAAAAATATAGATCACAGATGGAGACAAACAAACATTTAAGAAAAGCCATCTGCGCGCGGCAAGGGAGGGAATAATATCCTTAAAGAGATCGTACAGGGAGTATACGCGAGATAATTTAGAACCGAACTATAAAGAGCATAGTCGAGATACAAAATACGGTAGCGAAAAGATACGGACAGAGCAATGGAGAACAGATAGGTGCAAATGGTAGAACATGTGATCTCGTCGAGTTGTGGAGATAGAAGTATTAAAAAATATAAAAAGAAAAAGTAAGATCGAGAACGAAAATTAGAAAAAAATTAGGGATATGTAGTTAATTATATGATATTATAAAGTAATCGGTATATACTGAAATCACGCATTTCGCAGTTCTTAGGGAGTTAGTTAATTTATTCTTTTATCTATGTTATGATATTAGTACTGTTTATAGCCTTATCGGTTGCAACTATGATTACCCTTTTTAAAATACATTTATTAAAAGTAAAATGTCGTTAATTTATCAGAATGTTTCGTAAAGAGATATACTGAATACGATAATACTATATATATTAGGTTAATTTAATATAAATTTTAAAAAATACTTTATAAAATATAGTGTTGGAATTTATAAAAGTATAGAAAAGTGTGAATTATTCCATTTACGTTCATTTCTTAAAATTTAGGGAAGCTAAAGACGATTTAATATAATAATCGGGTGAGCCGTATCGAACGCCCGTATAGCGCACTAGTGTCTGCAAACGTACGTTTTAGACTAGATAGTTACTACATCCGAAAGAGATGTATAAGATTTCCATTACAGATGACGCGGTTGACGATATGACGACCTCGGCCGGGATATTCTATAAAACTTTTTACATGGCCGCGGATCCGATTTTTTGTTCGTAAGAAGATAAGAAATTTTACTTCGTAGATGTAGGCCCGTATCTTTCATGTTTCTCCCGAAACTGGACTAGAAAGAGGGGATTTTTTTACTTGTAGCGAAATGAAGACCACTGCGCATTGCGCATTTTTTGCAATCAATATTTATCAGTCAAATGGGCACTATCGTAGAATACTCCGAAAGAGAACATTTAATGACATATATATTCCCCATTGTTAAGATTCGTCCGAGGGAAAAGAAACCCATAAATGTTCGCGATTAAGGGGGAAAGAAGAATATTAAAAATAACCGGTTATCGGCAGTATGCTCAGCAAGTAGCGTCAGTCATACCAATAGGCACCGAAAAGAGTAAGCGAGTTTAGGGAGAATAAAGGCTGCTGATTGACGAGCGAATCGCCACTAAAATTGACGATTAAATGCAAGAAGATTGAACATTTTATACTTAATTCTTTACGTAATTTGGAATAAATATTATTCTATATATGAATTAGGAGTGAGGTCTCGCCTTCAATCCTTTTATTAGACCTTCCAGCGATATGCATAATTTATCTGTGAAGGTACAAGAATAAAACGTAAATTAGATATCCTCTCAGAATTTGTTTGCAAATTGGGTTTTCTACTCCCGATTATTATCGGATTTTAAAGCATATCGTACCTGAGCAAAAAATTGAGTCGGAATAATCGAGGCTATGTTTTTTAATAAAAATAATCAAACTCAGCGAATACAACGTCGAACACTTATCTCTCTTACGGAGATCCTCTGATTGCTTCAATCATACTGGGGACGGCGACACTAATAAGAGTTTCACTCAACTCGACGAACGCTCGGAAGGAGCGCAAAACTGAGCAGGATCACGCTGATTGATACGCCTTTGAACAGTGTATCCTGATTGTCGTGTCTCTGTACTTTTTTTATTAAGGCAGACCTAAAATATTCCTATCTTCGAAATAGCGGATCTTCCTTCTCTGATGACACAAAAGACAGACTAACAGGTGCCTTTCCTATTACGCGCTACAATAACTTTGAGTAAGGAATAAAAGAAAGAGATATATATAAGGACGTTGATCGTTGTCGAATCGACCACCGAAGCAAATAGCAGATATTAAAGATAGATAGAATAGATAATATAAGAGATAGATATATATAAAGTTATACGGCAGAAGCTATGAAGACTGAGAAGCGGCATAGCAGCGGGAACTTTAGAAAGCTAATAGAATAGAGGACTAAGGCAAGCTTTATGAAGTGAAGCAGCAACAAGCTGTAAGCTGAAGCGAGCAGCTGAAATGAAAGCGGCTTAAGCACACAGAACCTTCGTCTAGTTGCCGTTATCGTCAATGTTGTGTGGCCATCGCATAGGGTCTCCGATCATACAGCGACTCCGTCGCAGTTCTGGCACTTCTGGTCAGTCTTGTCACCTAACTCGAACTTGTGGAGTGCGCCGCAGGCTTGTCATCATATCGTGACGTAATGCCGTCAGTTTTATTCGTTTCGTCGATGCTACAGTGGCGTACGATCCTCTAGATTCGTTAATTGAGGACGGAAAATTGTGATCGTTACGATAGCCGCCGGGGAGACTTAGCAGGACAGCGGCCGATATATGAGAGACGGCTAATTGCGATAGAATATCTGCTATTCCGGATATCCGCAATGATCAGTCAAGCAATTGCTACCTCATAAAAGGATGTCGAAAATGAATCACCATCTCACACTGGCTTCCCATAACATAGGCTAACAGCACCGTTCGTGATAAGACTAACTGTGCCTCAGTCAACGGAACACCAGATAGTCTTCCGAGCTAGAGACCTGCTAATTTGCATAGGATATGATTAGAGAAAATAGAAAATGAAGGAAAACAAAACAAATTACACTGTGCGTATCTACCGTTTGCGCCCACATGGTAACGTTGCTCTTCTTGACGCAACTCGCACACACGTTATGTCCTCACTGTAAAGAGGCCATAAAGTACGCCTTCAAATCGTTCATTCAATGAAAAACATTGTAGGAGGTGTTTCGTTTAAGAATTATTGATATATATATTTTTTTTATATTGTATCTTATTACAGTTCTTCAAATAAATTTAAATTTCTATAACCTATTTTAACGATTTTATTTTTTCATGTTTCAATTTATTTCATTGACGTATCTTCGAGGTTAGGTATATTTAATCTTAAAGATTATATTTTATAATAAAAAATAATCCTTCTTCAATTTTTATTATTCTAACTATATTGACGTTTCTACGATCCAAAATGATGACATAACTAAGAGAAATCAAGTTATAAAGCATGCTCGAAATTAAACAAAAGCTGCATCGAGGAATTCTCCCAAATTTGGTCTTCACCTAGCACGTTTGCTAAAAAACACTGCTTTTAACCAACTGGTGTTTTGACATGATCACCTAAGTCCTAAAAATAAATTATTAGAGAAACCGCATTTTTAGGTGGACTATTTAAAAAATTAATTATCATGCGTCCAAAAAAATTTACTTATTGACGCGTTTTAAGATTTTTTCAAATCTATAACACGTTTATTTGAAGCACCTTTTATGCCGCTATATATGATATATTCTCCATAGTTTTGAATCTCTAACCGAGTATCCTAAAATGCCAATTACTGGAAAACATTTGTAATTGGGGGGAGCTGTTTATATGACTAATGCAATAGGTATTAATAGATTGAAAAAAAAAATTCAAACGTATATAAAAAGATTTAAAATTGAAAAAAATATTTAACAAGAATTATTTTTTATTTTTTTTTAAATAATCGCTAATATAAAACACGCGTCACTCACGCTGAGACACTGGTGCTTGAAGACCTCCGATCTAGATGGAGTTGCGAGTACATACTCCCACTGACCGAATTTTCGCTCGAAGAAGATAGACTGTTCGCTGTTTCCAAATATTGATCATATTCCAAAGTCAAGGAAAACACGATGACCGAAACTCTTGTTTTAAAAAAAATCAAACGTGGGCCCGAAAGCGATAAGCTGGTTCGCAAGCGAAGAGCAAAGGGTTGCCCATGTTATCCTGAAATTTTCAACGCCTTAAATGTTAGTCCGCAACTATTCATACATTTGATGGCGATGGCAGAAAATGACCAGTGCGCAATTCATCCTGATAACACTGATGATGATGCGTCTGAATCGATCACAACTAATGAAACAAAACTGGAGACCATCGAGGGTGTCAGCCAAAAAAAATTACAAGACCGGGGTATAAATGCAATTCCCACTAGCAGCAACTACAATATCGAAAAAGAATAATAATGAAAATCGATGTGTCGGCGGCATGGTCCTCCAAAACCAACAACGAATTTAATTTACCGAATTATTGGACGGATTTTCATTATTAATCATTTCGTAATTTATTTTCCTGACAATTATTCTTCATCATTCATTAAACCATTCATCATTCAATCATTCACACCACCATTAATTATTCAGGCGGCATCGTCATCAATCATTTTATCCATAAACGTGGAACCATCTCTTTCCAAAAAATCGCGATCTCAAGGAACGGCCAAAACCTTACGATGATCTTAATAATATTTATGAAAAAAATACTTTTGCAAACATTTTGGCAAGGATAAAGGATTGTGAACGTCATATTTACATGTGAGCCAACATTGATAACTGGGCTCTATTCCTGCGCTTCCGTCCTCCACAACGTTGTCCTTACTGTTGGAAAAAAAGGGGGGAGGGGGCCTATTAGGAAAGGATCGTTAGAAACCCCTTTAGTAGGACCAACAAGTTATAAGTTTACTAAAATTTAATGGGAATTTATTATTTTGTTTCGAAATTAATATAAAAATTTATATATTATATTATAACTAATTTTGATTTAACCTTTTATTTAACCCTAAGAGTTAAATCAAAGGTGGGAATTACAAAATCTTTAAACAATAGTTTTCAATTGTTGGAGGGACAGAATACTCATCGATAAAAAGAAATCTCAAAATCTTGATACACGAGTCATTAAAGATTATTTTCCTAAAAAAGTCTAAAAAATTTAACAAATTTGTACCCGATCTATTAGTGAAGATTCCATGGAGAACTGATGTAATTCAAAGGTCAAAGGGAGAAAACCTCAGGTCTTCAGCGGGAAAAGAAAAATAAATTTCCCAAAAATGGTTTTAAGAATTCAGATTCGGGGAATTAGGGACTTACCATCCTTCCGGACTTATTAATCAATTTCCCCGATCCAAGGCGTCCACTATATGGACGTTCATAATCGTTTAACAATAGGTTTTAGCATTTTACGTAATGGTTAATTTGAACAGCAGTTTCAGCGACTTTTCCGATTATCCACGTAAGCGGCGGGACACTATATTATTAGTGGACGTTTTCGAAAGGGAACCGAAAAACGACTTAACGTGATCGGGCGACGCCTTTTTAGGGTTAATAAAACCATCGTTGAACCCGATAAATATGGTGACGTTTCGAAGGGAACTGGAAAAGTCGAAGGTCTAGTATAAGTCGAAGGTCTTAAGTATAAGTCGAAGGTTCTAAGTATTTAAGTCGAAGGTCTAAGTGGCTTAAAGATTCGAAGGTCTAAAAGGTGCTTAAAGTCGAAAGGGTCTAAGTATAAGTCCGAAGTATCTAACTGCCTAAGTTCGAAGGTTCTAAGTATTAAGTCGGAGGGTGCAACTTGCTAAAATCTTAAAATTTCTTCAAAAGAATAAATAATACACAAATTTTTTAAGTTCCAGATAGTATTATTTTTGAAGTTTAGCACTTAGCCCTTCGACTTATATCAGTTTCCCGATTCAGGGCCGTCCACTATATTGAACACGTCATAATCGGATTGAAGATAGTTATAGCTTAGGTAACTGGTATTTGACAGAAGCGGTTCAAGCGGAAACTTCTTCGATTTCCCGTTTAAGGGCGACAACTTATTTATAGGGTGACGTTTCGAAAGGGAACCGGAAAACGAACCTAACGTGAATCGGGTGGGACGCTTTTTAGGGGTATAAAACATCAGTTTTAACCCCGATAATAAGTGGACCGTTTACGGAAGGCGAACCTGATATAAGACGAAGGTCTAAGTATTAAGTCGAGGTCTTAAGTGCTAAAACAATAAATCTCCCAAAGAAAATTTTATATTCACAAAAATTTTTTAAGTCCGAAATTATTTACGGAATTTTGCACTTAACCTTCGACTTACACCCAGGTTTTCCCTACCCCGGCTTTCACTAATATCGACGGTCATGATCGGTTTTGACGATAGTTCGAGCTTAAGGGAAATGGCATTTGAACGCGTTCAGCTGCTTTTTCGATTCCGTGAGGCCGACCACTATATTATAGTGAACCGTTTCGGAAGCGGAACCCAAAAAAACGACCTAAAGTTGATTCGGCGCGGGACACCTTTTTAGTATAAAAACATATTCGCTTTTCCAAACCCGATATAGTGACGCTTTCGAAGGAACTGATATAGCTAGAAATTCAAACTTCAAAGTCGAAGGAGTTAAATTTTCTGTTCATAAAAAATTCTCGAAGGAAAAATTATTTTCAGAAAAATTTAAAGTCGAAATTTTATTTTTTTTTATCTTTTAAATTTTTGCACTTAGACCTTCCGGACTCTCCATGAATATGTAGTTAACCTAAGGCTTCGTCTCACAACTATAAGGGTCATCGGCGGTCAACTATAATGACGTTTTTCGGCGTTTTTCTCTCTCACTCCTCTCCCTCTAGGGATTTTGCAAAGTTTTTTGGAAAAAAGTTTTAATTAATTTTTTTTCCAAAACATCCGGAAAGTTGGCCCAGTAATATGAAACTTAATGGTTTAAATTTTGCTAACAATAAGGCAATTAAATAGGTATATAAAGAGGAGAGAAGCCCATTCCGTGGGTTATCCATCAGACTAATGACCGATAGTTCCAAGTTGTAGAGTTCGCGAGAAGTTTCGTCCTCGTCGAGTCGGCCCTTGATTGTTCCGAGTCGCTCTCTCTCTCATTTCGAGGCCTCACTTCCTACTCAAGTGACGATATTTTGATTTTGGACATTATCAGAGAATCCCCTCTCCCAACTCCGTGTGCGGCAGGGCCTATGTTCCAAGTTCGTTTGTGTGCGCTCGTCTGTGTCTGACAACAAAAACACGCGCGATAGTGGTTATTATTTCCTTTTCTTATTAGCACTCTCTAGCACAGGAATTCTCATGGTCTGACTCCGCACAATATGTTAGTTCCCTTAGTCAGATCATATCTTCTATATATTACAACACAATCTTGATCAAATTTTAATCAGGTTGACGATGTGGTCTTTATTAATTTTAGTGAGTTCATTACTTTTTTAGCAACAAACAAACGTAAATTATTATGTTATTAAAATGGGTAGCTTACGCGAAAAAAAGAAATGCTTTTGAAAATAAAACAATGCAATTAAATGTTTTTTTATTATCACCAATCAATTCTCTGAATGGTAAACTTTTGAAAGAACTAAAATTTTCAAAAAAAAGAAATCATATAAAAATATTTTTATAAATATATATTTACCTCATAAACTCTCAATAAATATTTTTTTTCATTTTTGTTTTTTTCATTAATTCCCTTCCAGAAAACGTCGTTGTTTTACATTCACCGCCCAAATTTCTCCGAACAAGTTCAAGGCCCATTTATCTATTATATTTTTTGAACGAGGTAAATGATTTTGCTCCGAATAGTTTCTATTGAATGATATATATTTTTTTGAAACATATGCTATAGGGCTTTCGTTTTGCCAACAAAAAATAACAATATTAATATCTTTATACAGCGGGAATTTGAAGCATTAAGAAAGTTAATTTTCTATTTTATTTGTTTTTTTAAGGGATATTAAACCGCGCTTTCGCCCAGCGCGGCAGGAAAACACTGGTGCCGCGAAACCCGTTCATCTGGACGGCATTTCTAAATTTCCGAAAGAGATAAAATTAATTTTCCCGGGGACCGGATGATGGAGGTCGGTTGATTAGCCGACCTCGGCGGGTCTAAAAGGTTTATCATATCCAGAGGGCGCCGAATTTACTTCGTTCGGAAAAGAAAAGGGACTACTTACGCCTTTTCATAGATTGGGCTCCCCGTATCTTTTTTGTCATTTTCTCCCAAAGAACTGGCAAAGAGGGGTTGTTTATTGAATATGCGAAATTCTTGAAGGGACCATTTTTGCGCATTGAGCGTATTTTGCAATCGGAAATTAATCGGGTTTCACTTGGGTTCTAGGGAGATTTTACTCCGGAAAAGGGAGAAACATTTAGATGATTGAAACCAAAGCTTATTTCGCTCGGTGGAGAAAAAAAACTGAAAATATTCCGATAGAGGATATAAAAATTCTGCTTACGACAAAATTTTCCTTATCCGATGGCCGGTAGCGGACGCGCCCGCCAACCAACGCATCGATGTGTGCGGTTTTGGGGAAGGAAGAGGGACACCAAAGAGGCAGCCCGTGGTCAGAAACTATTTCCACGAACTTGTTTAAAAATTTTTAACTATTTTTCGATTTAAAAAAATTTATTTGATTAAACGTTCCAATTTAGCCCTTACCTGGCACCCCGAGCTAAGGAATTTGCGATGCGAGAAACCCGTTTACAGTCCTTCATTGGTTGGCCTAATAGGGTTAGGCAGACTCCAGAAAAATTAGCGGAGGCAGGATTTTATTATTATAAACTTAGCGATCACGTGAGGTGTTTCTCTTGCGGCCTCGGACTCAGAAACTGGGAGGCGAACGACGATCCGTGGGACGAACACGCTAAATGGTCCCCCGAATGCCTATTTATTTCGTTTAATAAATCGGACGAGGCACAAAAGGAAGTTCCTGCTTCTCGCATGCCTCGGCTGGAAGAGTCGTTGTCGAATGTAGCAGCAGCAGCAGCGATAGCTACAGAAGTAGCAGGAATAGCAGCAGAAGCAGGAATAGCAGCAGCAGCAGCAGGAGCAGGAGCAGCAGCACCATCCTCGTCGCCTTCATCTTCGTGGTTGATGCAGTCGTCGTCGTCGTCGTCGTCGTTAGAATCTCATGGTCAAAATGATAATGAAAGCGAAATAGTTAAAAAAGCTAGAGAGCGAATGAGGCGAGCCGATGAAATATTAGACGATTGTCTCAATACGATTTCTGTCTTGCGACAATATTTGGAAAATAAAATAGGACCATCGACCATCGAGGATCGTTCCCACCCAGTTACGATAAATAATCCGAGAGTAAATGCCACGAACACAGCTGCAGAAAGCACGAATCGTAATGAAAATAGTAATGATTTTTCTGTATTAATTACCACTGACGAAGCCGAACGAGAAACCAACGATGATCGTATCAGCCCAAGAACGTTAAACGAACCTAGCACGAGCGTGATAATCGCTGATGACAGCACCCATAACGATGAAAACACTATTAAAAATTCTACGTCGATACCCACACGTCGTAACAATCTATCTAATATCCACGATCTTTCGCAATCAATCACTGAAGAAGCTACACCCGTCTCGGCCTCCTCGACGGAAACCCGTAATTTTGCAAGAGACGCGCGTTGCACAGTTTGTATGGACAATAAAACGCAAATTGTATTTTTACCTTGCAAACACATGGTAACGTGCTGTTGTTGCGCACTCGCCCTCGAGTCATGTCCGATCTGTAGGAGCGTTATAAAGTACGCCTTCAAAGCAATCATTTCATGAAAACATCGTACATACGCCAAAATTATTGAAATATTGATAATATTTAAGCGTATAATAATATATAAATATATTTCAACTATATCACATTGTATATTTTTTGTTAATGTTCTTGAAATAAATTTTATAACTTATATTAACATTTTTATTTTCCCTGCTTCAATTTTATTATTGATCTTAAATATAATAATAATAATTTATCAAAAAAAATTATTTCTTCAATTTTATTATCATTCTACTGTGACTTTCAATCAGGTTTCGGGTCCCAATGAAGATTTACTTTAAGATATTCTGGTCGTTCCAAAACGACAACATCATCATCATCTATGTACTTTAAAAGAAAATAATTAAAAATTAAAAACACACCAATCGACTTATACGATATCATCTTCGGTCAACCGGATTAAAAGCTCATAATACCCTCCGAGTCAGCAAAATATATGAAGCGTTTCAGTTCCTAATCTAATTGATTGTGAGTGGGCCATTCGCTTAATAAGTCAATCGATCGGATTAGGAACTCGAAAGGCCCGTCGAATCAGCGAAACCGAGGGAACGCTTAAAACAATGATCCGATCGAATTATTGGGAAATGTTTCAATTCCTTACCCAATTAACATGAAAAATTCATCGAAACGATTGGGAGGAGGTCTGTATGTTTTTTCATCAAAATCGTAAATCTTTCAAAATTGAAAATATTTAAGGTAAAGGAAAGTATTACTTAATATAAAAAAATTTATTTCAAGTATGATAAAAATAATATATGAATGTAAAAACTTTAGCTATTTTCAAATAAAAAAACGCGTTTTTTCAATCGCTTTCAATTTCTCTTGACTGACGTTGAAGTTGGTTTCACCCCCGTTGAAATACCTAATTGTTTCTCGGCGATGTGGGTTTTTGTACGAAGCTAGTTCATCTTCGAAAATCTTCTCCGTATGCATTTTCAAAACTAACATTTGAGGCATATCTTTAAAATTCTCGTTAGCCGCATTAATTATTTCCGCAAATAGTCGTTTCCTTAGCCATTTGTCCTCATCGTTGAAGAAGGGTGACGCTAATAACGATTCAGCGGATGATTTTAATACAAAATTTAGCGAGGTTATTCTTAAGGCGTTGAAGGAATATGTGGTCGAAAATATGTTTCCTAGTTTTTGTTCCAAAAATTTTTCATTTCCTATAGTAGATATCCCGCCGGGTATAACATTTTTGTAGTCGTACAAAAGTGGATGCGTAACGGCATAATTCAACACCGGATCTGCGAGAGTATTTACGGGAGTTAAACTTTCCTTAAACTTCTTAGCGCAATTTTTTTCTCCGGGTAATTTAAATCCACCATGAACGACGTAATCTTGAATAATTAAACTTTTTATAAGTTTTGCGAATTGCGGCATTTGGGGTTGCGAGAAACAAATTTCTTTTACGTCGAAACCGATATATGTTTTATACAAAACAAGCGCCCATAAAGCCAGGTCTCCGATATTTTTGAACTGATAATTACCATTCTTTAATTTTGAAATTGTAAACAACGAATTAAGTTCAGAGTTTTCGAAATATTCGCTTTCAGATACCTTCCAATCTGTAATACGAAAAGCATTATCGAAATAGCTTTCACTCGTTCCGTAGTTTTCGGCAATGGAGCGATCTTCTGTAGTTTGAAATAAAGTTTCTTTTATGAAACGAAGAAAGCCAGTATTTTCTCCTTGCGGCAGATCGCCACAATTCAAAATGCAGTCGTCGTCAATATCACTCGAAGTCGCATCTTCCTCGATCAATGCTTTGCTTTTTCTTGTAGTAGAAAATCGGATCACTTTTGAAAAATGTCCAAATTGATATACGAATTCTTCGTTCGAGTCGCATATAACTTTCATGAAAGGATTTATTTCCCATTGCTTAATTCCCGACAAATGCAGCGCTATCGATGGCAACCCCATAAGATGCGGTAAGCCAATAGACGGTTGAATCGTTTCGGGTATAACTCCAAAAACTAAATCAATGACTTCTTCATATTTTAGTCCTCTCAACACTCGCCAAGGAATTGCGTATACGAGACCAAAATAAAGAAGTAATACATTCAAGCATTCGATTTTAAGAGATTGTTTGAGAGAGTCGATTCTCTCTTCTTTCCCTTTACTAGAAAGTCGAGAGAGCTCGATCTCGTGTTTTTCCATCGATTTAGTTAACCGTTTTAGGGCTTTCAAGATCGAGGAACAGGAAATAAGGTGAGTCGGGTTCGAATATTCATTAAAACACAAATTTGTATCATCATTTAAAGGGAATGGTCTCTTTTTTCTTTTATTAATAAGATTCATTTCTCTAAAGTGCCACGAATCAAAAAGAAATCGGTGGATGTTTGCCGTGCTTAAACGATCGATTAAGTATGATTTAAACATTTTTACTTCCCAAATATATGTTGTTGGGCAAACATAGAATATTCGAAAGAAAATGTATAATTTTAGGGTCAAATAGTTCGTCGGTGTTGCCGAAAACAATCTTAGATTGTCCTCATTTACGCTCTCGTTAGAAATATACAATATAGCGTTAAAGTAAAGCAGTGAGAGTAATTGATTAAAATATTTTGATTTCGTTCTACCTCCCAGAGACTGTCCAAAGCTTAACAAATTTTCAATATTTTCCTTTATAATTTCCTCACATTTAATTTCTTCATCACCGACAACGGCACTAGCACCGCCGTTTTTAATCGTTTCGATTGTATCTAAGCATAATTTATCAACCTGATTCAAAGTAATAGGAATATTCGCTTTCAGTGAAATGAAAGGTTTATTTTCACTCTTGAAAGAATTATAACAATCATTATCAAATTTTTGAATTAAGAATTCCTCGTTTATATAATGCTTCGATTCGGACCTACATATTGGTATGTGTATGATGCGCGCATACCCTTGATCGTAGATGCCATCAGAAAATGTTTGATAAATTTCGCTATTCCCATAAGATTCCTTCAAACATCGGGCGTCTCTTTCCTTGACGGCCCTATTCTGTTCTGTTCTGTAGTTATCATTTAAATATCTAAAATGTCTTATCGCTAAATTTAAAATCGGAATTTTTGATTTCTGTAAGAACCCCGTAGCGTATCCCTCGTTAAAAAATAACGGGAAAATTTTCTCTAACTGGTTCATTTTATTTATGCTCGAAATCGTTTCTTTTTTCACCGATGAGTAACGTTTGCGAATAAGCGAGCAAAAATTATCGGTCAAAGTATTTTCTTTCATTTTCACCACATATTGGAAACTGCTTACTGTACTTTGAAGTAACTGCAACGTTTCCAATGTGGGATCAAAAGAAGTCCGCGTAGAATCCATGATGAACGGACAGCTAATTTCGGGACTCTGAAGAAAGGAACCTTTAAATAGTGGGTTCCCACGAAATAAACTATAAAAATTATCATTTTTTTTAAAAAATGGAGCTTGTTAGAAATTTTAAACGCATTTAATTTTTTTTAAATAATAAAAAAAGAATCCAGTATCTCCGGCAAGGGCGAGTTTTACGAACGCGGGTTCCACCACTCTCGTTAAGCTAATCCTTCTCCGAACTAAAGAATAGAAATGGCCCCGACATTCGAAGGTCACAAAAATTGAAAAAATCGAAGAACGTCGGTTATATTTTTACTCGTTTTTTTTATCAATTTTTCTTTATTTTTTGTTTTTAAATTTATTTTTTAATTATTTACGCATAGACATGCGATTTAAATCAATTCCCCACGAAACGTGGCTACATAGAGCCTAACGACAGTTTATACGCAAAAAAAGTGTATTTTGTGATCACGTTTGTTAATTTTTTATTTTCCTTGAAAATGTCACTGTATACGGTATCGTTTCATCGGGAATCTCGTCATTTAAAAAAATAATAAATGTGAACACAAAACGGTTAATATATATAATCTATGTTTAAAAAATTTTAATTATAAAAAATAATTGAAAAGAATTAATTTACATTTGTTAGTTATTTTTTAAATAATCGGTGATATAAAACGCGCGTCGCAAACACTGAGGCAGGCATTGTTGTTCGAAGACCTTTCACCTAGACAGCGTTGCGGGTATATACTACCGCCGATCGAATTTTTGCTCGAAGAAGAAAGACTATTCTTCCTAATATAGACCCCGTATTCCGAAAACACGATGCTTGAAACTCGTCACTTGAAAAATAACAAATGCGTGCCCGAAAGGGTTGAGGAGGCTCTTGAGAAAGGAGCGAAGAGGGGGTCGTTATATTCTCCTGATATTTTCGACATCTTGGAGCATTGCCAACTAATGAGGAATCGGAAGCCGGAAAATAATCCGCGCGCAATTCACTCTGAATCGATGATGGTCGCTAATGAAACCGAGCTAGACGCCATCGAAGGTCTTGTCAGCCCGATAGAGTCACACGATCCGAGTAGGAATACGATTGCTGCTGCTGACACCCAAAAAGAAATTGTGTCGACACCAATAAATCCAACAAGTCTCGAAGATCTCGAGGTAGATGCGCATATATCCGAAGTAAGCAACGCCTCATCGGCATTATCAACGGTAGAACCATCGATTTTTCCCCAAAAAAAACATTCTCTAAAAACGCAAACCGATGATCTTTTTGACAAAAAATGCGTACTTTGCTTCGACAATGACACGGACATTGTATTTTTACCATGCGGTCACATGCTAAGCTGCTCTTCGTGCTCTTTTGCCTTATCCTGGTGTCCGTACTGTAATGAGCCTATAGAAATCGTCGTTAAACAGACCCTGGGGTGAAAAAAACTGTAGTTATTTAAATAATTTGATAAAGTCTGCATCTATTCTACATCTTTATTAAATTGCAGCGTCTTTTGTTTGTTATTATTTTCATTCCAAAATAATATTAAACATTATCTTCATAAGTTATTTTAACGTTTTTATTTATCCTACACATTCAGTTGTGAAAAATGCAAAATCGGTACGAGTAAAAAAACGTTACTATATTTTGATTGAACTATTCTTGTAAAATACGTTGGAAAAAAAAATAAAACGAATAAAAATATAAAATTTTATTCTTTTACATACAAATAATTAAAATATCAACAACAATACAATTTTTTGGGGATTAAGAGATTTTAGGATTAGTCTGTGTAACACTTTTCTATTATATCTTCAACAATAATAATAAAAAGTCTCCTAAAAAAAGAATGATTATCTATAATCTTTCGCCTCGTGCTTTTCGGTCAAACGATTCGTAATCAAATCGAAGACAAAATTATTAATTTCCGAATTTTTCGAATCGTAGGCGTTTTGGAAGAATGGCGTTTCGAAAATGGCTTCTATCGCTAAATCTTGTAGTTTTTTCACGTTCTTTTTCATTTTGAGTTCTAAAAAAAATATTAAGGTGATGCAGTATTTATAATATGAGAAGAAACTTATCTGCGATAGAATAAAAAATTCTATCAAATCTCGAAAACTAATCTTTGATACCACGGGAGTAGGCGCGCATTCGCGGAACCACGGCGAAGCGACGCTGTTTAAACATTTTATATGCAAAGAATATAAATATACGAATTAAATTTTTTTATATTTTCACATTAATTGAAAATTTAATTACGAGCAAAACAAAAAAAAAATAATGATAGCGAAGAAGGAGAGATCGCTTATTTTACCGAAATATTATTATTACCCTTATTTTTGTTGCTACAAATGTTTAATTTTAATTTGACTTTAAAAAAATTTACCGAATTTCTTCACTCTTAAATCCCGTTTTGTATAAATACTATAAGCAAAATTACAATATTTAGAAATAAAGTTAAAATATTTATATTTAAAAATTTTTAAATTAATGTCTGTCGTAATGAAATTTTTTAAATTATAAAAAATAGTTAAAAAGATTAATTTCAATTTATTTAGTCATTTATAAAAATAATCACCGATATAAACCACCCATCGCACACGCTGAGGCAGTTATTGTCGCTCGAAGACCTCTCATCTAGACATAATTGCGAGGGCATACCGCCACGGACAGATCTTTCGCTCGATGAAAAGAAACTTTTCGCTTCTTCCACATACCGACCCGTGTCCAAAAATCGAGGAAAACGCGATGCAAGAAACTCGCTGGTTAGAAAATAACAAATGTGAGCCCGAAAGGATTAATAAGCTGGACTCGTAAGGGAAAGAGGCGAAGAGGGGCGTTGTTATTAACTTCTTCCTTACCATGGAAGTTCTTTCAAGCTAATCGGGGAGAAAAACGGGAGGGCGGAAAACGGCCCTTCCGCCCGCCAGAATTTTCCTTTCTGGGAAAAAAAAACCGTCGATAATCTTCTAAATCGATTACTTTCAACTAATGAAGGCGAACTAAAAGACCCGCCAAAGGGTTCTTTCCTTCCGGGTCTGTCCGATTAAGTTTCTCACGGATTGAAAGGGAAAAAAACGAATTGCCCGCTGACACCAAAAAAACTATATCGAATTTTATTTCGTCGACCCATCGAATCCGACAAAACATTCCCACCTAATATTGACGATTGCGAGGTAGCTGCGGCTATCTCCGAAGTAAGCGACGCGCCTCATCATCGGTAAAACAGCAACGAACCGGGCGCTTTTCAAAAAAAATAATTCACAATTCTCGAGGGAAACGCAACGGACCGATTTTTTCTTTGGAAAAACCGATTTGCAAAAGTTTGCAAACCACAAGGGAGCGGAAGTTGTATATTTGAAACCGTGTTTCTCCAACATGCAACGCTTGCCTCTTTCGTGCGCGCCCCCCGCCTCTCCCCTTGGTGTCCAGGTTTTCTGTTGGAAGTCTATTAAAAGGAGTCATTTAAGGCGGACCCCTGACATGGAGGAAAAAATTTGTAGTTTTATTTTTAAGTTTATTGATATCTGTTGTGTAATATCTTTGGAAAATTTTGCCGCCGCATTATTATTAATATTTATTATTATTTATATTATTATTATTATTATTATTATTCATTATTATTATTATATTTTATTATTATATTATTATTAATTTTAATATTATTATTATATTATTATCATTTATTATTATTATTGTTCATTTTTCATTTTCAAAAATAAAAACTAATTGTTATTATCTTTATAAATTTTATTTTATCCTACATCCAAAGGAATTAGGTGATTCTTGGACCACTTAAAATCCCTTGTTTTGTAAATACGGAGGGTTTTTTATGTTATTGACCCGATTGTTGCTGATATAATAAATTAAGAAAATACCATACAATAATATCTCACAATTATATAATATATAATAAAATATATATATATATATAATATATATATAATATATATAACATATATATATATATATATAATAATAATATATTATACTATATATACACTATATATATTACAAATAGGCAATTTTTTTTTATTAATTTCTAATCCCAAATTTAAGACATTAAAAATTTCCACTTTAACTCGTTTAATTTTTTTTCAGTTTTTTCCCTGCTGAGCCACTTCGTTTAAGATGGAAGAAGATTGATTATCCCAGCATCTTAAACTTAAACGACACGCAGAACTGCATATTGAAAACTACGTTAATCAATCAATTCTCTTACTACGGAGCAGAAATTGCATACGGGGGATACCGAATCTCATATGACTCGGTATACTCTTCTTTTAGCTCCTTCTCGGGAGAGCATGGTGGGCAAAAAATAAAATTTTCCGGTTTCCCAATTTCAGGGAGTTATTTTTTATCGAGCGTCGTGCGAAACAAAAAAAAAAAATGAATTTCTGGAATCTAAAGGTTCTATTAAAAAAATTGATATTCACGGTTATTCACCATATGAAATAATTCGTTCTTTTTTTTCTTAATTTTTTCTTAGTCTTTATAACTAATTAATCAAAGACATTTTTATTGACACAGAAGAGTCCCAGGGCAAAAAGGGCGTCTCACCGTCGTGAATTCTCATTTCTAAATTCTTTTCTTTTAGTTTATTTACCTATGAAATATATTTTATTCGAAGTGTATAGAAGATGTCATAAATAATATAAAGTTTGTAGAATTTTAAAGTGGTAAATATGATCTCTAAATTTATGTTTTTAAAATAAAAAAAACTACATTTAATAAAAAAAAAATTTTTCAAACTGGAAATCATTTCTTGCGGACTCAAAATTATTATTATTTATCATTAAAGTAACGCTTTGCATCCGTTTGGTAAAAACTGCTCATAGCTTCCCTTTTGTCTATACATAATCTTTTGCGCATTTCCCACGAAATGTGGAGTTTATGTCCCCAAATCCTCGGCACATTTAATTTTCACTACCGGAGTTCGTACCAGCTGTTAGCATAAATCCCTCGTAGTATCTAAGCGTTTAAAAGCATCTAATTGTACATTTCTTAGTCATAACCGGTTAGAAGAGGGTTATTACATTCATTCGTGTATTACGATGTTTTTTCGCAGTGGAAAAAATACCATTACTTACGTCTCCTTAATCCTTATATCTTTACACCGAAATCTCGTCGACGCGGAATAAGCTACTATCGACTGATGGAGAGTGACTGCGAGTAATATAAGGTACCGATCGACAGCAATACATCGACTATACCTCTCCACACCGAAGACCTGCTCAAGCGATGTTTATTCGACAGATGATCTCTCTCCTTCTCTGCCTTCTCGCTCGTTTCTTTCGGCTCACTTAGATCCTCGTCTCCTTTGTCCATCCTAAAGATTACCTACAAAACAAATTTCGGATTCGAAATAAATTTCGCTCTGAGGCTGCGGATTTGAACATTTATGAAGTATTTTGTTTTTGGAAAAAAAAATGATGTTTTGAAAAAGAAATTTAAATTTTTTTTTCGAACACCTTTGTTTTATTTTCGCCGGGCTATTTGGATTCGGGACGACGGAGGGGATAAAAACTACGGGCCCCGTTTTTCTTAGGCCTTTCTGGAAAAATGCCACCAAAATCATCCGTACAAGGCGCGGAACGCAAAAAAACCGAATCAAATATCCCTGACCCATTTGACCCCTTGCGAGGAAAGCAAAGGGGCAAGCAGAAAAGCACCGCCAAAAATAAGTCAATCCCAAATACTTGGCCGGTACTTTTCCCTGGAATCGAAATCTTGGAAAGCTAAAAGCAATCTTCCAATCCACGGTGAAGATAGAGTCATTTTTCTCCTAACCAAAATTGGGGCTAGGGAGAAAAAGTTACGCCAAGATAAATGTGTTTCAAGACCAACTGTAAACATAAAATTTAGGACACTCTCAAGCGTCCTTTAAATATAATCCGGCCGCGAACCAATTTTTTTAGCTCAATATTTTTGGCCGCAATTTCTAGGTGGCGAAAAAGATGGCACTTTTCATGCCGCTGTTTTGGCTCTCGTTTATTTTATCTATTGCCAAGGCTTAACGAAGTTACCCCGAAATTGGGGATAGTTGAAATTTCTCGCAAAAGATGTATTACTGCGCGTTCGTTTTACGGACATTTGAACGCATTACTTTTTCTTCCCAATATACGCAAAACTCCAAACCTTATATTTTTTCGAAATCGAGATTTACTGGCCATAGAATTTAGATGTCCATTTATTATATTCTGCACTTTACGCTCAGGTCAAAGTAGGAGGAAAACAGTGCGAGCCGCAACGATTTTTTTATTTTCATTCAAAACACATTCATATGTATAATATTAATACACCCACTATTTTTCTGGAGGGAATATACGGTATATATATATATATATATATATATATACCTTTATAAAATCAAAAATAATATTTGTATAAATTCCTTATAGATGAGTAAAATACATAGAGATAAATCACTTTTATTAAATAAAAAATAAATATACTTACACATTAAATAACCTCACTCAATAGTACTCAATATAATAGCACGAGTAGAGGGGGATACTAATGAACATTAACTAACATTTTTTGCCTCTATGGATTTATAAGTAAATGTATATGATAATATCATATTACAATTATCTCTCAATTGAATGTCTTAGATGTGAGGATATATATTACAACAACTTGTCCAGGCATGAGGCCTGGACCAGTGAAATACAAGGCTTAAAATTATTATCCCTATATATATATATATAAGCGGGTATATAATACAAGCAAATTTGTTATAAAAGATTACAACAATGAGATAATTTTATAAATAAAAATTTTAAAAGCAAATATCCGTAGTAAACTATGAACATCACTAACTAGATATTATGTTGCAGATAGTAGATATTATAACTAATGGATAATAGAGATAATAAATAACTAAATAATAAATACTAAATCGTAATAAATAAATAAAATATCAAACACACTATAAATATAATATGGAACATGACGTAGGTTTGAGATAATATACTCACCATCATCATATATAAAAAATTATATAATATAAAAATTAACGGGGGTAATCACAATACTGATATGATAGCAGCACTGGGTATATGAATTTATTAGATAGCATCTTAATTACTACTGTGTAATTTTAATATTAAATATTTGGTTTTAGCTAAAGAGAATTAAACTATAATTAAATATACATGTAATGATTATTATATCACCATGCCATATAACGAATAAGTATTAATTATTACCTCGGACTTGTACTCGGAAGAGAATTGACAATTCGTGATTTTCCTTAACCGGAATTTAGTAAACAAAAAAATTAAAATTGCGTAAATTATAATACATTATTAATTATATTGGGTAATATGTGAGTGTGTGACTTTATTTATACCAGCGTAGTTAGTATTTACCAAATAAATATATATATTAAATTCCAAACCTCACTAATGAATAAAATTTGCAGAGATAAATATAATGTAAAGTATAGAAGAGGTAAAGGATATAAACCGAGTGAGAAAATAAATACCCGAAGTTTTATGAAAGGTTATATATATAAGAGTAAAGAAAATCAGAATTTACGTAACTCGTGTTTTTCCACGCATAGTGTTTGAATTTTAATATCCGTATATTTTATAATTATTTTATTCCATGGAGTAGTTAAAAGAGAGTGTTTTTTCTTAGCCATTTTTATTTTAAAATTTTAATTAATTTTTATTCTAAATGTTTTAATTAGTCTCTTTTACTTGCCGCAGCAAAAATAGAGTCCTGCTCCTCGAAATTATCCGTGCTATCTTTCTTTATTACGTAGTATATTATTTTTATGAGTATAAATTTCTTATCTGGGTGAATAAAATAATTAATATTTTCTTTTTTTTTTTTCCCTTTTAAATTATAACTTTCCTCTCTCCGCTAGTCTAACCCAATTCCAACAGTTGGAACCCGAAGGAAAATAATAGTGATGTAAAAAAAAATCTGCATAAGTGCTTACAAGGTTATGTCAATTTAACTCTGCCGCCACCAAGAGGACACTCATGTAATTTCTGCTAATATTTATTAAAAATCTGTTGTTTGGTGTATCTTAGAGTAGCTGCTGGAAGACAGCAGTTTAGTTTTAATTTCTGTAGATTGTAAGAAGTTATGGACAGACATGATACATTTGTTTTTTTTTTTTTGTGGACAATGAGTAGGTTTTTCATATCACTATTCCAAAAAAGTATTATTTAGTTTATATATGATTTTTTTTTTTCCCCTTTTCAGTTCATATAAGA
>JABUQX010116561.1:27500-32207 GCA_015478945.1 Trachelipus rathkii | reverse complement strand
TATTAAATTATCCAAAAATAGTATAAAAAAATGGATGTTACAATAATGTGTGGTCGAAGTAGAATAGTTGGGTCTGTATTTTTTGGAACTTGTAATTCTTGGTACAGCAATTCAATACCCAGTATATACGCTTACAATTCTTCAAAAATCTGCTGAAATTCTTATGTTGGATGCTCATGTGCTTCAAGTTAAAAAATTTTTTAACTTAAAAAATTTACAAGATTTTTTCCTGACAGCGACGAATTATATAAATAAAAACCTCTGCAACTTATATTTTACCCCAGATATTTTACTTAAAATTTTTAGTGTCTAGAAATTTCGGGGGGCCATGCCCCCTGGCCCCCCCCTGATACGCCACTGTATATATATATATATATATATTATATATATATATATATAGATATAATATATATATATATATTATATATTAATATATATATATATATATATATATATATATAATTATTACCGTATATATATACTATATATATATATATATATATATATATATAATATAATATATATATATATATATATATAATATATATATATAATATATATAATATATATATATAATATATATATATATATATATATAATATTATATATATATATATATATACTATATATATATATACAGTAATATATATACATATATATATATATAATATATATACTATATATATTATATAATATATATATATATATATATATATATATATATATATTAATATATTTATATATATATATATATATATATATATATTTATGTGAGTACTATTTTTGTTGCAGAATTATGAACAATTGGCTAAAAACTGGGTCTTTGAAACGAAAAGGTGGTGAACTTGTAGAAACATCTGAGACGACTGATTCAATAACAACCAGCATCGCCGAATGTGACGAAATATCCCAGCAGACTCCTGGCAGCCTAAGCCCAAATTGTTCTGCTGCCTCAGTTCGTGGAAAGGCAACCCACGTCCTAAAGGAAACTTTCGAGGAAAAAAAAAATAAGTAAAAATAGGACCCTAGCTATTATTTTGTTGGCTTTTTCCGGGTGGGACGAACAGGCCACCCAAAGGCAATTGTAAACTGTTCATAAAGTTGTGCTAATGGCTGCTTAGTCCCATCCAAATTAAAAAGACATCTGGATTGCAATCATCCTGATTTAGAGCATAAATGGTGGAAGAAATCTTCAAAAAAAAACGCCACGTTTTATCTCTTCAGGCAGGTTCATCTATGATGGAGAGAATTTCTAAAAATGAAAACGCTACTGGAACTTCATTTATTTTCAGTTTACATATTGCTAAAACTGGATAACCGCATACTATTGCCGAGACATTAATTAAACCTTGCCTGTAGTATGTTTGTTGTTAGTTGCATTTTAGGTCTAGATATGGCCAAGAAGATTGATACTGTGCAGCTATCAAATAACACTATAAGCAAGCGAACTAACACAATTTTAGAGACAGTCGAGAACGAACTTATAAGAAGATTGAAAATTTGTAAACTTTTTAGTTTACAGTACAGCTTGATGAACGTGCCGACGTAGCGGGACTTGCTGTTCTTCTTGTTTCTGTGGGGTACCCATTAGCAATGCAAATAGAAAAGAGAAACTTTGATGAGGCGAATTGCTTGAACTTACACCACTGTTGCTTTACGAAATTCCAATGCTATCGACAAAATTTGTACAGGAAAATGGTTTGAATGTAGCAAGTGTGTGAATATTTTTAGTGATGGAGCGGCCGCAATGGTTGGAAAAACGAAGGGAGCGGTGTCAAAGATGAAGCAAGTGGCAGAAACGCCACCAGCAGCCACTGTGTTATGCATCGGCATTCTCTGGCAACAAGAAAGATGCCCACAAGATTTAAAAGTCGTACTGGATGATGTTGTAGATAATTAATCATGTTCAGAGTCCGCCCGCTTCAAGCACGCCTTTTTAAAACTTACCGCCGAGATAAGGGTATGGATCACTTCCACCTCTTACTGCACACAGAAATGCGGGTGGCTTTTTCAAGGAGGAAGATTTAGTAGGATGTTTGAACTAAATTGATGCATTGGTGCCCTCACACTTTACAGAGCCAGTCTTGTTTATTCAAAAATAAACTGATGTCGATTGCCTGCTTAAATTGTTATACCTTTCCGACATATTCGAAAAATAAATGAGACTGAAAGAAGTTATGAAGCCTCCATAGTAGCACAATTTAGACAAATACAAGGCTTTGCACAATTTTTGGAAGCGGTGCTGAGCGAACGTGTTTTAACTTTCCTCGGTTGCAGGAATTTGCCAAAACAAATGAGATCCATCTTTAATCGAACTTTCTCGAAATTATTGCTGCCCACTTGGAAGGTTTGAAAAAAACCATTGTTGAGTATTTTTCCGATATTTATTCTGAGGATGTCTACAGCTGGATGACAAACCCGTTTTCGTGCAACCCGAAACGTAAAACCTACTGGGATGACAAATGAAGCTTTTCAAAATGCTGGACACCAGTAAAGACAGCACTTTGAAACTTAAATACAACGAGGGCAAGAAGAGTTCTGGATGCAGTATATGCAGAAAACAATGCTGTTGGCAAGAATGCATTAAAAATATGTGCGTTTTAATTCCACTTATCTATGTGAGTCTGCATTCTCAACGTATGTTTATATAAAAAACCAGATATAGGATTAAACCTTCAGCTTCAGGTGATTTAGGGGTAAAATTTACAAAACTTCCCATAAACTTAAAGAAAATAACGAAAAATTCATTAAAACTGTTTCATTCTTCAGGTTAAAGGTAAATGAGCATTAAATTTGCATTGTGTTTTCTTGTTTTCCTAGGACCTAAGACCAAGTGGTGAAGCCAATTTAAGAGTAGGTGTGCCACAAATTTTTTTTAGCACAACAAGGGTCCCGCGATGAAAAAAGTTTGGGAACCCCTGCCTTAATCAATATTTCCCAACATGGCCCTGCCAATCATATGGAGACTCGCACACAGAAATCCAAATCCCCAACCCACATAATTCGACTAAATATAAATGGTATCTAAAATAAACATAAAGAACTTCTCCATATATCATAAATAAATTCAACATACACATAACACTCTAATACGGGAATCTAGGAATCTAATCTCCTACCAGACACATGACTCTCTGAATTCCCTAATTACACAATTTTAATACAAGATAGGGATCCACTAAAACATAGTCTAGTTATTCTTGTACACAAAAACATCAATTCCAAAACACAAACCACACTAGACAAATCACGAACAATGATCGAACTTCCACATACCAATTAATAGAAAAAAAAATCGTAAATGTCTATTTCACCCCACTCCCCCCACCCAGACTATCACCCTAATCCAGTATAATAACCTGATACTAAGTCAGGAACTTCAATGCCCATCACCCTGTATGGCTCAGTAAATCATTCACCATTAAAAAAGAGGTGAAACACTCAGACAAAATTAAGCGGTCGGCGCTCGACCGAACACCCTTATGGCTCAGTAAACATTCACCAGTAAAAAGAGTTGACACACTCAGACAAATATCCTTAACAACAGAAACCAACCCACTTGACAACCATTCCAACATAATAAAATTCCCACCCCCCTTATATTTAATCTTGTTCCCCCAAATCCAGGTTACCACAATATGGCAAACTTTTCTTTATCTTCCCCATCACACCCCCCCCCCTGATCACATTTCAATATTAATTACAATCCAACTTAAACACCCCATACATACATATTTTAAAAGAATCTACACCAACTACAAAGCTTACTGGCAAGCATGTACTGATTCCACAGAACAAGAACTACAATCCTTCCAAACAGCTAACTTTGCATCTCTCGATAAAGCAATTCAATAAAACCATATTAAGGGCATCCAAAAAAATAAATCTCCCAAGGATACTGCAAACATTTCAATCTCAACTCTTCACCAGAAATAGGTACCACAATAAAATAAAGAAACTCTCTCTGAAAAAAGACAACCAAATTAAGACCAAATAAACCAAATCATAGATCTCAACAATAGAGTAAATAATATAATCAACTTAAACAAGAATAAAACCTGGCACTAGTACACTCAAACACTACACTATAAAACTATTACAACAAAAATATATCAAACTAAAAAAAATATACACTTCACATATACAGCCCCCACCAACCCACGAAGTCATCTGTAAACAAAAGAATAAAATTCTTAGCCCAAAAAATCAATGCAATCTTATTAAGTCACACTACTCGAAAATTAGCAATAAACCTACAACACCCACAGACAGATTAACACTAGCTTAAAAAATTAAAAACAACCAAGAAGCCCTCCCCCATCCACTCCTCTTGAGGTTCTAGTAGTACTAACTCAAATATTCAATACAGCTTCGCAAACCAACAACATCCAACCTTTCTGGAAACATGCACATATAATTCCCATACGAAGACCTAACAAACCACCTAACACCCCAGCTACATATATACTCATTTTATAACTCTCTACAATATCTAAAGTTCTCAAAAATCCTGAACCCAAAATCTCCCCCTATATTCCCTTTTCAGACACAACATGGTTTCAGACAAAAAGACTACAACCACACCACTTACTAAACATCCTAACTGGTTTCAACCAAACCCTACCACCCACTTGCGCTTTACTAGGAGCAATAGACATAAACAAAGCATTCAATAGTCCCACATTACCTTTTAAAAGACCGTATTAA
>JABUQX010116561.1:0-20000 GCA_015478945.1 Trachelipus rathkii | reverse complement strand
CCTCAGCAGAACCAGAAGGGTCAAAGAAGGAACCCCCAACCCTCACAGAGAAAGCTGAAGTTCCTCCCTGGCCAGTAAATAATGACCACATTGAAAGAGATAGTGCTCAACACACTAGGTTTCACCACTGCAGGATGGACAGAGGAGTGTGTTGGAAAGACCCAAATGAAAGAGGTGCCCACTGAGACCAATATGCCCAATTCACAGTTTTATTATGGCAGTCTCCAAGCAACAAGAACAGAAGAGTGAAAATGGTACATTTTCCCTGTAATATTATCCTAGGGGATGAGTGCGGAGGAAAGTATTGAGCTTCTCACTCCAAACTACATTCACCTTCTTTCAAATGTAAGAATACCATTCCCCCAACTCTAAGGGGAAATATTGGCAGGTGAGCTAACTTGACGCATAATTCTGCTGATTCATTACCAATGATATCAATGTGGGAAGGGGACCCAGTGGAAATGTACTGCGAAGCCCTGACTCAGAGACATGCTACTAATGATATAATGAATATTTAATTGAATTCTCCTGTATTTGGTGACAAGCTGGTTAACAATATGAAGGGCAGCACTAAAATCAATGAAGATAATAGACTGAGAAGGGAGAGGGGCCACCATAAACTGCAATGCCTTGAGGGTAACATATAGTTCCAGGAAAAGTCACTGAATGTAGTTGAGAGAGTTTCCAATTCTGTGTGAGGGAAAGGTCTGAGAAATACACAGCAGCTGCTGCAGAACAAATTCAACCCTGATGAACCTTCCAACCATCAGTATACACCTGAAAATGTGTTCTGTAGTTTTCCAGGATTTCTTGAAAGAGAGATTGCCCCAAAATAGGAGGACCATCCCTGCTCCAAGTCAATGGGAAAGCAAAAGTGAAATGAGTCGCCAGGTTGCAATAAGGTGATATCAGAAAAGTGGATGAAACTGGGTCCAGGGGCACTTCCAACAAACCAAGAGACAGAACTATGTGCCTAGCTCGAGAGATAAAGGGGATATTCCTCTTCTCCATTCCAGAGGAACCCAATTCACAGACACAATAGAAAACCTTGAAAGGATGGTTCACTGATGCAGACATCAACTTAACATATCTCCTAGCAACCAGATCCTCCCAATGCAGTTGGAGAGGAAGAAGACAAGCCTCTGCCTCCAATGCTTTAATAGCAGTATTTTGAATGGCCTCCAGGCACTTTGGAGATGTTGGGGAAGCAGAAGAGTAAACCACACTCCCATAATCTAATTTGGCTCTGATATAGATGGTATAAAAGTGGAGAAGCATGCTCTGGGAAGCACTCCACTTAGTGCCTGCCAAATGTCTCATCATATTTAGCCTCTTTGAACAATGTAACTGGAGGCCCCCCAATGTGTTGCTTAAAAGTGAGAGAGGGTCTATCAAAGACTGTAACTGAAGGCCCTGAATATTACTTCCAATGTTACCTGACTCCTGTTCAGTCAAAGGGATGGTATGAAAGGAACCCTCTGTCTTGTAAAACACATCAAGGCACATTTGGCTATATTGAAATAGAGGTGCCATCAATCCGCCCAGTCCAAGATTCTCTGTGCTCCCACCTCCAAAGCCCTCTGGGCACCTAGCAAAGTAGATAAAGTCACTTAAAATTAAATCATCAGCATATGCCATAACTTTAGTGGAGGCAGTAGTTACCAAGTCAGAGATATATAAAGCAAACAATAAAGGACTCGAGGTAGATCCCTGTTGGACCAAGCCGGGGGCAGGCCTCACTGAAGCCACATCACCGACTCTTAAAAGATAGAGAGAGATTAGTTAAAAAGCTATGAAACCATCACAATGGATGTCCCTTGAGTCCCAAATGGGCTAATTTATATAAGAGACCCATATGTGAGATGGAATCAAATGCTGCTTCCAAATCAAAAAATAAAACCAAGTTGTACTGTTTATTATGAAAACCTGTATAGATAATGTGCTCTAGGGTCAGAAGACAGTCAGTGGTATCCACACCAGGCCTAAAACCATACTGAAAGGGAGAGAGCAGAGAAAAAGATTCCAGCCACCAATCGCAATTGAGCCTGTACCATTCTCTCCAAGAGCTTACCATTGCAGGAAAGCAATTGAATAGCACGATAACCCTTGGGGGTAGAGGAGTCCCTATTAGGTTTCAAATATGGAAGGATAACTGATAATTTCCATTATAAGGGGAATATACCTTGAGACCAGTTAGCATTGGAGAGGTTCAAGAGAGTGTCCTTTAGAATCAGAGGAAAGATGTAGAAATTTATTATCAACAAGACCAGCCCCGGTGGCCTTGCTATCAGGGAGGGAGGACAAAGCATGATGCAATTCAGAAGCTGTAAAATTGTACCCAAGGAATGAAGACGGTTCAAGTTCTGATTTCTTTATATATGCAGCAAGGGCTGTACGTCTGGGTAAAATGTCCCCCAGTTGGAAGAGTTGCTCATAATGATCAGCAAAAAACTCAGCCTTCTCCAAATTATTGAGCAGGAGACCTCCATTTTGAGTGAGAGGGAATGATTGTGGGACATAGGCTGTTGATATACTCTTCAACAGGGACCAAGTTCTTGAGTCTGGGGTTGTGAAAGAGAGCTTGGCTCTCCGTTTGTTCCAGGTATAACTTTTACATTTCAAATGAAACCTCTTACACTGGGCTATTAGCCTACTGTAAACAAGGCCATCTCCATTGGTGGGAAACTTTCATCAAATATTGTAGGCGATACAGTATTCCATTTCGGATTCACCACAAAGTCCTAAGTCTTCTACCAAATTTCCCACTGGTAAGAGCAAACACTGTTGAAGCAGAAGTAACGATACTAAGAGTCACAGTGCCTGTCTGATCCTCCAAAGTACCAACTGCATCCCCCGGGAGAGAGGTTTGACCACTGCACTACTTCCACTTATCCTGAGAGGTAGGAAACTTCCAAATGAGAGGGTGGAGTTGTAGGGGTTGCATCCTTTGAGGAAGAGTATTATGGATTGGATTGTAGTCACCACCCAAGTGAGGGCCTGCAATACCTACCATCGGCATGCAGGAGGAAACCACTCCCAATAACCAAATCAAGAGTAGAGGTCCTACCACAATAGGAATCTACTCTTGTTACCAATCCAGGAGGATTAATAAGGAAAAATCACTGGGAGAGGACAAGAAAGTGAATATAGAATCTCCAGATTTATTGCATCCCCCACGAGGGAGAGCAGGTTCTCAAATATTGTGGTGGAGATTAAAACCCCAATGAACAAAGCAGGGAGGGGTAAATGACGAATATATTGTTGAAGCTCCGTTAATGCCAAATTTCTTCCGGGATTATAATATAACAGTAGAGACACCCAGCCCAATGCAAAGGCAACTTTTGCTGCCAGAAACCTCAAGGACAGCTTCTTGAGCATCAGTCAATGGTATCTCCTGGTAAGATAAAGAGGAATGAAGGAGGAAAGCCAAACCCCCCACCCCCTCAACAGATTCACTCTGTCCTTCCTGAAAAAGGGTATATCCTCCTACTATTGGGGTGTATTTAGGCTGCATCCAGGGTTCATACAGACCCAAAATTGTTGGGGAAGTTGCAGCAACATAATTTTTAAAGATGCCCAATTTTGGGAACAAGGTTCTACAATTCGACAGGAGAAGAAACAAAGGACATAAGATCTGAGAATATACAAGAAAGAGCTGATAGAAATAAACCACTTACCTGATAAGAAGTGAGAATATGGAAACTAGTGGTCTCAAAGAAGCCAAGAAGGAAGACCATCCATCCATTGGATGCAGGGATGGGAGGTGATGCTGCAGAACATTCTGTACCAGAGGAGCCTTTACAGGACCATCATGGGATATCCCTTGATGTTCTGGGCCAGATGGACCCTGGGTGTTTGCCAGGACAGAATTCCACAAGAACCTGGGAAATCTAACCGGAGGATGAGGGCTGCCCCCTAGTAGAGGATAACCCTGCTGGTGGGGCTGCTACCTGGGTCAATGGTGAGGTGCATAATTGCAACCCATCAATGGAGGTACTGGGGCAAGAAGTTACATTAGCATATGACTCCTGAGTAGCTGGAGGCCTTACTTGAGGAGAAGGTACCTGAAGAGCATTGAAAATATGGATATAATTGTTGAGGGAAGGGTGAACATGAGTAAGAGGATTCAGTCCCCTTAAAGCAACTACCATATAAGTGGTGAATGAATCCCACCCTCTGCCACAGGAGTTTCACAAGTGATCTGTAAGGCATTTAGCCTAAATAAATTTCACAGGATTTAGAATTGGGGCGGTGGTTCCCTTTATAAAAATAATAATAAAGGTCACTGGCACAATTTTCCTTAACATGATCCAGTGAGCATCTTGAGCAACATGGGGAAGATTTACAAGAATTTGAATCACATGACCATATTGCCAGCAGTTGAAGCAACGCCAGACTGGAAATACACAGTACTGAGACACTGGGTATAGGATATGACTAATGATAACTAGATGGAAGAGGGCCCTTGTATTTCAGGCACAGTGGCATTGAAGGAGAACTAAGACCCCTTGAAGAGACGCCCAGTCTCATAACCTCTAACAAAGTGCTTCCTTCAAGATGACAAAAACGGATAACGCATAGATCACATAGAAAATCCTCCTCCTCCTCTATAGGGCCTATTTTACTATAGGAAATATGAAAATTATGGTCCTAGAGGCACAAGGAACCCAGCATTTAACTGGGATGGACCCAAAATTAATAATTTCATCAAGGGGTACCCGAAGTCTACAGAGGAAAGGAATTGAGAAGTGAATACCAGCACACCTCCCAAGAATATGACAAGTTCCCTTTATAAGTAACTTCCCAAAAGGAGATCAGTTAATAGGGCAGGTGCTCTAAAGGGTTTTGTAAATATACACTGATCATTCCAACTCTGCATAACTATTACCGTATATATAGACTCAGTGGAACCAAATGCATAAGACTGTACATTGATACTCCCATCTACCCCAGCCCTCTCCCCCACCCATTTGGGTACAGGTTGAGACAATACTCTACCCTGGATACTTGCAACACTGCCACTCCTCTTCTTACCTGAAAGGGTGGTGGCCTGGCTGCCATCTTCAGACCATGATGGCTCCTCCATCAGCTCCTCATACCAAAAGACCACATTCTCTGCCATTGGGTATAAATGGAAGGCCTAAGCCATCAAACCCCAGTCATACAAAAAAAAAAATAATAAAATTCATTTTATCCACTCCAGTAATAAGGAAATGAATAGCTCTAGGATTACTACGCTAAAAAACACCATTAATATTACTACTACAAGTAGTAAAATTTTCACTAGACTCCAGCAAGTAGCACAACAGCCACCGGCAAGATCACATGTAATAGTCTATATTACGCTTAGCTCCACAATTACCAACCAAACTACGTGCTTAGTTCTAGAGATAAAAAGGTTATTCTTCTTCTCCATTCCAATTTAACTCGATTCGCACACACTACAGAAAACCTGTTAAATTGTATATATGCTATAAAAAATTGATGCAAATTAAAGCCAAATTGACTAAAAATTATCTAAGATGATATGACAATATGAATAATGATATTGATGTATATGTAAGGAAAAAAATTATCTAAATATAGAGAAGTATATAAAATTCTTAAACATAATTGCTTAAATTTCTTTTCCCGGAAAATGAGTCATGAACATTGCTATAGTAAAATAAAGATATTATCAACAAAAAAAAAGGCAATTGAATTTGAATTAATTTGTTGCGTATTTGGTTACAATTACATTGAGCGTTTTCTTGGCCACGCTCAGAAAATCATCTTTTAATGCTTAACCCAAAAAAATGTATATTCTTAAACTATTCATTTTCTTTAACAATCAAAATTGATGGAAAGCAGAGATTGAACAATAGTCATAGACCAAATAAATGCCAAAACAACTAACAAATAGTCCAAAGCTATTAGCCAAATTGGTATTGATTAAGATTAGGACCAGGTAGGGAAACATGGTTATGAAGGGAAGACAGTTCATTTTTTTTCACATAAATTACTTAAAAAATACTACTTCTTGCATTTGGTGGTTTGAACATTTTCTCTGTACACACTCATATGGAAATCCCAGAAGAAAACATTCATTTATAATATTTTTTAATTTAATTAATAGAAACCTTATTCAATAAAATATAACCTTTCTTTAAAATGTATAGTATATTAATGTGAAAATATTACCAGGAATTTTTCATGAATACCTTTTGAAGAGAGTAGAAAATAATTATTCAGAAACGTTTAATTGTAAATTATTATCAGGTATGAAAATAATATATACTCTATTATCCCATATAAGCATAAGTTACCAGTCTGCACATCATGCATGGACACTTTGCATTTACTAAATAATATACCTAACAGTTGTTCATCTTTCATCAGAAAAGGATGGCCTCAAATAAATCAGGCATAATCATTAAAATTTTTAATGTAAGACTTTATTAAAGATATGCTCATTTATTAGACTTTAGCAAAGTAATAAATCATCAAGGCAAAACATTAAGAGCATGCTAAACTACAAGATGAATAGAAGAATTACTTCCGCATCGTCAGAGAATCATTACATTCCTCCAATGCATTATTATATTGAGGCGTGAAATCTACAAATGAGCCGACCTCTTATTATTATAGATTATTAAACTAACTTTTGGAGGTTTCTTTATGTATAAGGTTAGGATGCAATTACAGATAACTCCTCTAGTTATTGGTCCACAAGACCAGTCTTAACTTACAAATCATAACATAGAAGAGATAGTATTAAAATATCTTAAAAAATACAACTCACTAGCCCAAGTAAGAACATTAAGATTTAATGAGAATAGAAGAAGACAAAGAATTTTTGAAACAATTACGGCCCCCCTTACCTTGTTTGATATGCATTTACTCCTAAACGATAACTTATATTTACCCACACATATCATTCTTAAAAATTTATCAGCTAATTCTATATTGGCTTTCTAAAAGGATTCACGTTAATATTTCTGGAATATTTTAATTTAATTTTGCGCTAATTTCATGGAATATACTGGCAAGCTACTATTTTACTCGTTTTTTATCCCAGTAGGAATATAGTTAAAATTCTAAATGATATTGTCTTGTAAGCTTTATAGCTACTCAATTAAATCCCTTTGACATTTATTTTTAATATCAAGCAATGAATTATAATTTTATATTTTGTAATTTATTTGCTAAGGACAAAAGACAGACAAACAATTACTAACTGGAAGCTAGAAATCATGAAAAGTCTCATTAGCAAGTGGCAGTAAAATCACCATCACTTCAGCGCAACCAGTAAGTTATTAGCATGTAAAAAAGTTGCGCCCACGGACAGATAAAAAAATTCGCTAAGATAGGCTTGTATTACCGCCTTGTAGATTTCCCAAATCAAATGCTTGACAGGTTCAAAATAGATCGCAACCTATGACGTTTTGGGCCATGCCACTAACATTAATTAGCATAAGTGCATAAAATATGGATCAGTGATCTCTAACTTATTATTTTGGCACCTGCTGATTACCAATTATTATTTTTATTCTTAATTAACAACTAATTATAGATAACATTTGGAAAAATTACGAAAGAAAAGAAAAAAAACTATAGACCAATAGATCGTTTATCTGAACTATACACTGCATATGAGACTGATCATATTTAGGTAATCTGCACAAAATGCATCCATCCAATTTCTTATTATATTTCATTTAATTCCTACTATTCACGGAACTAATCAAAATTTTAGAGAACATATAGAAAAACTTAAATAAAATCAGAGCAATAACCCAATACAATATTTTTAAAAAAAAAATAAAATAAAATAAAAAAAAGAAAATAAAATCAAATTAATCGAATGATACTGAACCAATATGCTGAAAATACCTGAACGATTCCCACAACACTTAATTTGTTTTTAAATCAACTGCAGCTGCAATCTCAGAGCCTTTTTCTCCTGAGTAATGCAGAAAGATGTATTTTTTTACTAGAGCTACAGAGTTATTCTCTCTTGTACACTCTTTCAACCTATTAAGCACTTCAAAGGAGGTATCTAATATGGAATTTAAATCTGATTGACAAAGAACAAACATCATAAATGGACAAATTTTTATTTTATCAGAGAATTTTTCCTATGCCATACATAATATATAGCATAAAATCTGGACCATATCCACCGCCTTAATACTCACTCGTCTCAGATCTTTCCAAAACTTCTCAACTCTCACTTCTAAATCCATCATACTAGAAACATTCTGCAGCTTTAATTTTAAACAATTTTTTCAATAACAGAAAATTGTTGCCCTATTTTTCCAACATTAAGTAATTAAATTTTTGCAAATATATAAACATCATATGTTTGAATCCTCCCCTTTAAGACTAATTCAATAACCATTTAGCAGGTGAGCTCAAGACACCTGTTTTACCAAAATACTATATTTTTCAAAATGAGTGAAAATCTGGTTCGTTCATTGATGCTCTCAAATGAAAAAATAATTGATTTAAATTTTCTTGAGACTGACTATCAAAATGTTAATGGAAATTAGGTCATATAGGTGGAAAATTTGATTAACAGCTTGGCCAGTTCTGAGGTGATTTTGATTTTGATTATGATGTGATTATGATGTGAAATATCAAGTATGTATTTATTAGGAAAACTAACCTAATATTATCAACAGAACATCTTTATCCAATATGTAAACTTCCTTCTCAAATCATATTCTGGGCAGAGTACAAATTTCTCTGATATATTGGATCGATATCAAATTTAAAATTTTGTGTTCATATTAATTCCATTTTACCAATAGTCAGTATTCAATACTCTCCTGAAAGTAGAAGATCTGCATGAGGGTTATTGACACAAATAGGGTAATCAATATAAACTATGACTGCAAGAAGATCTCTATAGACCCCTTCAATATACTATAATTAACGGGTATTTACTAGAACCCAAACTCCATCAGAAGGCTGTCAAGTAATATATCAGATTAAATATATTTAAAAAGTATTTTTCAACTCATTAGGAATCATATTGTTCCTCTTGGCAAAATATGAATTTGTTCAAATATTTTAAATAATAAATATGGAAAAAATCAAAAATAATTAAATTTTAATATTAAAATTAGAAATGAAAAAAAAATCAAAAAATTAATCCCTCTATTTTAATTTAAAAAATTTAGTGAATTTTCATTCAATTAAATAATATAGTACAAACATTAAAATTATCAGCCTATAGGCGGAAATAATATAACCTTATAGGTTGAATTTTTAAAAATATATTAATTAGATAATATTAATGCCTAATATATAAAAAAAAAAGAACAACGAAAAAAAAAAAAAACAAAAAAAAAAATAAAAAAAAAAGAAAATAAAAAATAAAAGAAAAAAAGAAAAAAAAAAGAATAAAAAAGAAAAAAGAAAACAGAATAAAAGAAGAAAATAAAAAAAAAAAGAAACAAAAAACACCACCCACCAGACCCAACAAACCAGCCAACACAGCAAAAAACACACCCCACCGACAGCAACCCCCCACCCAACACACCAAAAAAAACGCAAAAACAAAAACAACATAAAAAACAACAACAAACACACCTCAGCAAAAAATAAAAAAAAAAAAAAAAAAATCAACACAAAACCAAAAACACACAAAATATTACAAACACAAAAAAAAAACAATCACCACACACAAGAAAACACACAAAACCAACGAGCAAACAAACACACCAAGACCAAAAGCACAACATCACAAAAACACAACACCCATCACGAAAACCAACAAACAACACCAAAACTGTCGATACAAAACACAAACAACAAAAAAAAAGAAAAAAAAACCGGAAAACAAAGCAAAACACCAAAGAGACCGCCAAACCCGACCAGCCATAACCAAAAGAACCACAACCAACAACCCAAAACCAACACACTCCCCCCCAAACAACACTAAAAAAAATAAAAAAAAGAAAAAACGAACACAAAAAAAAAGAAAAAAAAAAAAAAAAAAAAAAAAAACAAAAAATAAAAAAAAAAACAAATAAAAAATAAAGAAAAGAAGGTATGACCCAAATCATTAATATGTAGTTGGAAGATATGTTATGAAATTAGTAGGTTAAGAATAACCTTTATACGAGGATAATAAAAAAAAACCACTATAATTTGAAATATGGACAGCAGACCTATTTATGGAAGGTGTCACTGAACTCCCACAATTACCTATAATTGGAAATATTGTCAGTAAGCCTATAAATGGAAGGTGTCACTGACTCCACAATTACCAAACACTCCAAATAATTGATTAATATTAATATATAATATCTATTAAATATAAAGTATAAATTATTTTTAAAGACTAGCTATTATAGCTGATAATGATATATATATATAATAGCTTAGCTACTAAAACAACACTACTTTACACTGTCAATTAATTGACCACAACTTAGAAACCAGAAAATGATTACTATAAATAACCAGGAAGCAGGCATTTGGAGAGCTTGATATATCTGAAGAGAATAAAGAATAGGACAGACATCCCGGAACTGAGGAATTGCCAATATACAAAAAAACTCAAAATACCGTAAAATGAAAAATGATTGAAAAATAAACTGAGGGTTTTCATATTATTACAAAAAATATGGCAAGAATTACAATAGTCTGGATTTCCTTGCATAAAAAATGGTCAAAAAGAAAGACAAATAAAAAAAAAGGGACCCGTTTACTTATAAATTTTTCAATATTACTATTAAATGAATATTATTATAATATAATTTTATAGTGTTTCAGGAAAAATACATATAAATAAAAGGATGTTGAAATGCTTCCAGCCTCAAGCCAACCCAGCTCTATCACAGCAGCAAAAGCCAAAACGAATACAAGCTCCCAGAACTAGGAAGAAAAGAAAAAAAATGGCGAGGCATATTTACCACCAGTTTGAGCTACTTCAAACCAACTTCCATAAATCTAATATTAATATATCGCAAATAATTTCGATGTTAAACTATAATGCCAATGCACCACAACTTAACAAAAGGATAAATAGAATTAAAGTTGCACTCAAAATTAGTGATCTCACAATATTGTGACGAAAGGGGCCAGAACAGGGCTATGAACCTCAATAAATTCTAAAATGTAATTAATTACCACTAACTTAAACGAGGAAACCCTCTGAACCCTAATTAAGACAGAAAATACAATTGAATTATAAAAAGAAGTGAAATGATCTATAGCAAAGATAATTTAACAGGCCTGAATAAACTGCATACATAACTACCAATAAATGGTAGCCTTATAAAGTACCATAGATCTATGCACTTTTATAAGCTCTCTGTCTACCAGATATTGTAAGGCCTCTGTCAAGATGCTTTGACTCTATAGGCTCTAATGAGACATTCAATAAATCATCAAAAGCTAATAAATAAATGAGAAGAGTTAATCATACATGTTGGCCAACATATAAAAATATGATAAATATGAAATAGTAACTGCAAAACAGCATATTGATGGTGGTATAGCTTAGTAGCTTAAAATTTCTAGGTAACATCTAATAAAAGAAGGTTACTAGCAGTTATAACAATGAATACATCAACAAAGATAATGTAGCGAGTGAACAAAGCAAATTAGTTGTTCAGATATTAGATGTATAGGTTATTAATATCCAATGTAACATGTTTAGTGGAAACAGCGAAACAAGTAATGCAGAAGACCGATACTCAATATTGAGTACAGAACTAGATATAGAAATCAATTTATTTAAGTTTTCTTAGCCTTATATATTATGGGAAAATAGACAACTGGCAAGTTAATTATAATAAATAGGCAAATAAAATGGCCGATTCATATATATATGTAAATATATAAGTATTGAAATATAATTGGAATATGAAATTATAATAATAATAAATGAAACAATTTATAAAAAGAAACCACAAAAGGTGGGTAGTTAAATTAATCATTTTGATATAAGATAAAAAATATATTACAAATGTTAATTATTCTAACAAATGCTCTTGGATGAGCAATGAAATAAATACTCTGTATAGAGGTAGAATGCGACATGATATACACTGTAGTTGAAATAGAGACACTAGATTATATCATTACAAAACCACAGAGAAGCTATGATGCACCAGACTTAAACAGGCTAAAACGGAAAGTATGACTTTTCTAATGAGTGTGGATCTCACGCAGATCCTCATAGACATATATTTTCCATCCCACATCAACAACGGTAGTCAGGAGTATGATTGAAAAAACATGTTAATTATACAGTAACGTAAAACCAAAACAAGCTGATCAAAATAAAATTCACGACCAGGGATCACATTACTGAGAAAAAAAAGCAAAAGGCCATTAGAGATAAGGAATTACGCATCGATACCACTCAACAGAAAAAGAAGTTAAACATTTCCATCTACCTGATAAAAAGGATCTTACCGAATCCAGGCATGTATTTCAGTATTGAAAATATATTATAACCAATAAAATAAACTTGCATTCTCAGATTATCTATAGTCACACCAGAAAACCAAATATACTGAGAATTACCTTATTTGACACCTAGCCCTAACTTAGCATATAATCCGGTCAGGAAAAAGATACAAAAAAAGGCTAGTTATCCATAAAATATATAAAGCACATAATTTAGGACCAACAAAACGTAGCTTATTGCACCACATTTTACAAGAAAAGGTCAGTTTGAAATAATATGATCTCCTATACCATGGAAAAATAATTGGGTATACTAAATCGCCACCCGAAGATACAAAAAGAGATTATCCTAAAATTTTAGCCATAATAGATAAGTAATATCAATTCAAACACATTTTACACGAGAAGGTCGAGAATTATCGTAGTCATGATAAGAGAATGGCAGGGTTGTATCGTGTTTTCTAAACCGACACCAAAACGTGGATGGATTGTCAATGTACATCAGATTAATAATAATAAATCAATATAAATTAACGAAAAAATACCGAATTATTATCTATAAAAACTACTGCAATATTTTATAAGATTAACATCGAGCAGCAGCCAATAAATAAAAAATGTAGTGAAAATAATTGTATTTCAAAATCAAGAACTACTACGCAAGAATTTTAAAATAAAATAATTGGATTACTCGCTAGACAGAAGAAAGACACTATATTTGTTATCTAGTTTATACTCTTAATAACAATCAAGCTAAAAAGACAGAAATAGGTCAAAAAGCAAAGATAAGTCAAATAGAAAGTCATAACAGTAACAAGGCAGATAAGCTTAGCACAAGGTGCTAGGAAGAGTACCACGGTGCTAGGGGACCACTGACATATACTGATTTACTGAATTTATTGCTTTAGAGTGATAGAAATAAAACAATAATTAAAATGTTTCTCCAGTAATAAACTCTCCTCTTCATGAACAATATTTAGGTTACAAAGACTATATTTTAACAACTTATGAATAGTATAAAACCAATTTATACAGACCCAATAAAAGTTAATTAACCGTAATAATAATTTCTATTGTATCAAGATATGATGAGTGGATATAATATATCCTATAGGAAAGATTTATAAAGAAAAACTATGAATATAATTTTAGATCACCATAGATTTGAATAGAGGCTACATTAAAAAAATGTACAGTGCAATTAAATTAGAACATAAAATGGTATAATAAATAACAATAAATATAAAGTTCTATGTGTAAACCAACAAAGAAGATAATGGACGTATAGTAAGTAAATACCTGTGATGATAGAGTGTAAAAGTAAATTCTTGTGTGTGGTGTCGCTAAGTGTAAAGGTACACGTAAAATCGTGATAGTGGAGTATAAGTAAAGCTGTGAATGAATGTAAGTAAATCCTGCGTGTGTTACAGTAATCATGATAAAACAGCCACCAGAACCAGAAGCGAAAAACCTATCAAAGACTGTGTAGAAGCGCTAACGATAAATCTGTCGAAAAAAAAGACTATAGCTGCGAGATAGAAAAAACAGGCTATAAGCCCGAACAAATAAACCAACCAAAAAAAAAGAAATGCCGAAGCCCTCACGGTAAATGATTGATAGATGTGTGTGTGTGTGATATAAGTGTAAACATTACACGCGGTATATGCGCTTAAATGTACAGTCGTCCAATAGTGAAATGTGTGTATAAGTTGAAGTAGATAGAACTGTGTGTAGATTGTGTAAGTGTGAATGTAGTGCACGCCAAGAAGAATGATAGTTGATAGTGAATGAGCCAAAAGAAGAAATGTCGATGATGTGTGTGAGAACCCTGCCAATGTGGATAAAAGTGTAGAGGTAAGAAGAATCTTATGAGTAAATGTACCGCATAAAGCCCAGCAGCCAACCGCCGCCAGCGCGACAACAAGCCCAAACCCACCCGAACCCGAGTTGAATGTGTGTAATATTAGTCGTACATAGGATGAACGATGTGTATAAAGGTGTCATAAGTGAATAGTGTGTTCTACAATAATACTAACAACTGGCATGAAAGAACAAATAACAACTCACCAGAAAGAATAAATAATAAAAATAAAAAATAAAATAATAATTAAATACCACATGAAGAACCATTCACTGCCGCTACTTCCAAAGTTGGTTTGAAATCGATCAAAATAAAAGAAGAACAACATATAGAATAACAAAATAAAAAACATAATGTTAAATAAATATAATGAAGTTAAAAATTAGGTAGAAGTATAATGGATGTGTTAAAGTAGTAAAGCAGAAAGATAAAGCAGTAATAAAAGCCAGAATGAGTTAAAGCAGTTAAAGCAGAAAGTTTAAAGCCAGTAAAGTAGTAAAACAAAAGCAGAAATACTAATCCCTTAGGTGTTAGCAGTAACACCTAACTATTAGATGCTAAGCTTGATTACTAGCTTTAAGGTAATGTAAATGTATGATGTAGTTAAAGCAAGTTAAGACAGAAAAGTTAAAAGCAGTAATAAAATATGAGTTAAAAAGCAGTAAAGCAGTAAAAACAGAAAAGACATATCTATTAATCCACTTGTTGCAATGTAACACCTCTATTGATTTTATGATTATATATTGTAAAAAACATATCTAATTCCTTTAATTCATATCGTGAGTTAAAGCATAGTAAAGCAGAATAAAGTTAAAGCAGTAAAAGCAGAAAGTTAAAGCAGCAGTAAAGCAATAAACAAAAGCATACTAATACCCTATAGGATGTTAGAGTAAGAAAAACACCTCTATTATTACTGAATATTACTAGCTTTAAGGGTAAATGATAAAAATTTTAAATTAAATATGGAGTTTAAAAGCAAGTAAAACATATGAGAAATTAAAGCTAGATATATAAACATGAGTTAAGCAGTTAAAAGCAGTATAAAACAGAAAGCATTACTTAACCCTTAGATGATAAAAGATAACACCATCTAATTGATTTAACATTCACTGTCTGTTTAAGGTAGGTAATGTTAATGTTTTTAATAAAAAATTTATCTTCTAAAATTACAATTGTGTAAATAAAATTGATTTATACATTAAAACCTAAATTTAGGTTTTTTCTCATTAAACATACATTAAAATAAATTTAAATTAAAAAGTAAATAAAGTAAAAAATAATAAAAGAATGTCTGATAAAAGTTACAGTTTTTTAAGTGTGTCGCGAAAATGTTTTTAATAAAATGTTTAAGTATTGAAATAAAAATGAATGACTACCATAATGATAAAAAAATATATTTAGAAAAGATAATGCAGACTGAATTACTATAAGTTTGAAATTGAAAAATGAAATGACAACGTAGTAAAAATATCTATTTTTCATTTCTTGCGCGGGGATATTGCGCCTGCGGGCGCACCGCGGCAGGGCGTAAGAATATTGGCCTGCGGAGCGCTACGCGGCGGCGGAAAGCGCGAGCGGGCCGCCAGAGACGCGCGGAAAAAAACCAACGAGGTCGCCACCTGAACGCGGTAGAGAAAAAACATTGTACAGCCTCTCACGCGAGGGAGCGCACGCTGCGCCACATGCCATGAGTGAGTTAGCTATAAGAAGATCTAGGGAAGACATTATATTAACTCCTAGTTCTTATAAAATTAATAGATGAATATTTGCAGAGACGATTTTTCATTCATAAAGAAAATCAAGCTCCTCAATTATGTATTTAATATAAAGATAGACTGATTCAAATCAAAGAATGAATCTTTACAGTATGATAGCAATCAAAGGTTGACGGACAATTAGTGCTGAGGCAGTCAAAAGTTTATGAAAGGCATCAAAGTTCTGAGGCATCAAAAATAAATTATCAAGTGATGTGGAGTAGTAAACGTAAGTGTATCTAGTAGCTCGGAAAAGGATGTGAGTAAGTAAGTGTATATGGTTTTAATGGCTAACATGTCGATAATGAGAAGGCTGTAGCGCTATCTCACCAGATTTACATGGTGTTTGACATATAGGTTGCGAATAAATAGTGCAGAAGAATGTATGTGTGTAGGTGCGATGTAATCCTGAAGTCTGATTAAATAATGAAAAAATAACCCAATATAAATTGCGTAAAATCAAATAGGCAGAAGTGATTTATGAAAAAATCTAATATAATGTGTATATATATATATAAGTATAATATACTATATATCATAATCAATAAATACTTAAATACTAAGTATAAAGTAAAATATATATATAAACTCAATCAATAATAATATAAAAATACATAAATATAATAGCTTATCGAACTCCACTAAAAAAGGACTAAAACTAATGTTGATTCTACCTAGGCAGGTTAGTAATATACACCAGTCGAATCCTACATAACACATTATAAACCATAGGGGTAAAACACCACATTAATATGGGCTATTCTTAGGCTCAGGGGAGGCAAGAAAAAAAGGGCATATGAAAAAAGAGTTGGGCAACTCAGTTGGCACTATGGTAGAGCACTCAACTAATAGGACACTATGTGGCACTCACTTGGCACTCACTGGCACTCATGTGGCACATCAAAATGGCACTCCAATGGCACCCTCACTTGGGCCTCACCTGGGCACTCAAAATTCTAAAGATTACTCAAAGAATACTTCAGCGACTAAAAATAGTAACATTCCACTAGATACGTTCTATACGGTGAATTTGGGGTAACCATCAAAGCCATCAAGTTAGAGTGGGATGGGGTAAAATTGACCCATGGTATCCTAGCAAGGTCAAGGGCGAAATTCATGGTCAAAACAAGGTGTAAGACGATCAATAAAAAAGGTGCTACGTCCCTATAAGGAGAGGAACAAAAAAATTACCGTGATGGTCAAAAATTGACCCAAACATGACGACCAAAGGAGATAAGGTAGTGATGTATTGTGACGTGAAGTAATTAAGGTGTAAATGTGAAATTGTCATATGGGGAAAATGTAAGTGCTATAGGTGAATAAAGTGTCAATAAGTGATTGCTTTATTTATTCTTTGTCGCTGTAAGTGTGTGTGTGTGTGATGTGTGTATGTTTGTAAAGGTAAGTGTCTATGGGTAAATGTAAGTGATATAGTGAATGTGTAATGAAGAGTTCATAGTGAATGTGTGTATAAGTGTTTAAGTGTGTATGTAACAAAAAAAGAAAAGTGTGATGTGTGTGTGTGTGTGTGTGATGGTGTGTGTGTGTGTGGTCGTGTGTGTGTGTGATGTGTAGTAGGTGTTCAATAAGTGAGGAAAGATCCATACATGCGTTGACCCATGGAAGAACGAAATATGTGACGGTTGGGACACGAGTGGCCAAAAAATTGGCAGATGGGCCAAAATTGACCCATGGTATAATGAAAGCAAAAGGTACAAGTCCGAAAAATAATCATGATAACAACAAAAACACAAAGAGTAAAAGAACATACAAAAACGGGAACTAAGCCTAAAAGGCAACCGTGAAGGGCAAAAGATTACCAGTGCGGAGCAAAATAGAACCATGGTATAAGTATGCAATGGTCAAGACGAAAGTATTCATGTTCAAAAACAGGTAAAGACATCACAAAAAGGACTAAAAGCCCCTTAAAGGAAGGACAAAAAAATTACGTGGGTCAAAATTGACCCCAAAATTGGAAAAGACCAAAGGTTGGATCGAAAAAAAATTATAAAAGAGGATGGAGGTACAGATACCAAACGGCTGCTGACGCAAACCGATAAAAAAATTGGACAGCAACAACCCTTCTTCTCGAAGGAGTTGCCAAAAAATAACCCGGAGTGCCAAAAAATAGCGAGAATAGCCAAAAAAAAATAACCGTGGAGCCAAAAAAATGCCATCAGGAAGACCCAAAGTTGGAAAGTCAGAAACAAAAGGTAACGATCGTAGAAAAAACAAAGGATCAAAGCGAACCACAATCCCGCAAGGTAACACACGCAGGTAACCAAAAAGCAATCTTGGCAGACTCAAAAAACCGTCACGGAGTGGTCAAGATTCAACGGTCCGGTTACAAGGATCAAAAAGGTCAAAACAAAGTGGGGAAAGGTAAATCAAGAGTCAGGTTTTATCCACATCCATCCACCTCCCTAACAAACTGACGCTTACAACACACTATTTATATATTTGTAGTCCACAATAGATGTCTGACCTGAACATATAAAAAACACAATTATAACCCCTACCCGACTCTATAAACAGCTATCACTGTCCAATCTACTAACATACACACCACAATATCCAACATAATATATTTATTATATACAAAGTATAAATATAACTACTCACACCATTAATAATGCCATGCCATAAGTGCTACAAGTAAACTAGTATCACGAACCCTATACTCTACAATCACAAAAATAATTACTAATGTATATTTGACATATAATCAATAAATAAATGCTAACCTACTAAAAAAGATAGCCAGATACTCACCCTATGAATACTTGACTACCGCATCTATCAACGTATCCTGACTATATTAATACAAATTAAATATATAATAATACTAAATATAAGAATATATAATATATAATATATAATATATATATAATTACTATATAGATGGTCAGATTTTTTAATGCTCACAGATATGTAACTAGAGAAACAATATATATATATATTATGGTAAAATAAATTATCATATTTTTAAATCAGCGAAAAATTCTAAGGATGGGATATTATTAACTTTTAATTTCTTTTTAGTACTGTATGTTGCTTTATTTATTTTTGTTTTTTTTATTTTTTGCTTATTCATTCCCTTATATATTTTAAAATAATTATTACCCCCCATTTACGAAAAATAAGATGATGATGGGACAGAGAGTAAGGTAAGGATAGTTTTAGGAAGAATTTTTTTTTTTTTTAATTTAAAAAATACCCTAGGAATAAAACCGCAAAGAATGGCAGGAAGTGTCGGGGTCTCTCAGTGACTCTCCGGTTGAGACGACAGGGGGGGGACTAATCCCCCCTCCGGGATGGTCTCCGGAACACCCCGCTCATTTGGTCTTTAGGGGATGCTCGCGGGGTTCCTCCGACCTATCACCCTCGGGGTATGGAAAACGTCCCCCCCTCTGTCTCCTGTCGGCTCGAGAACCCTAAAATTGGTATGACAATAACTTTAAATTTTAAAAGAGGATAAATTTTAACGATCTTTTCTTTTCACAAAAGAACAACATTTTAAATTAAAACAAAAAAAATTAGGGGGGCTCGAGCGACGGGGGACACCTGACAGGGGGAGCGTTTCATACCCCGGTGGTTGGTCGGAAGGAACACACCCGCAAAAGACCACCCAAAGAACATCCATAGACGACTAGATATTACATTATAATTAAAAAGAAAAAAAAAAACTTACTTCCTAATAACACTTTAAGGTAAGGGGACGAACACCTCTCCCCAGTCGGCTCGAGCCCCCCACGCTAAATGGGGGGAAATAATTTTTACAAATATTCGTCAAAAAATGACAAAATCGGTTAACATAAAATAAAAAAAAAAGACCCGAATATAAAATAAATTACAGGTCGCCTTGTAAATATCATAATATTTGTTTTACGTAAGGACTGCCTTCTCTAGATATAATACTTCGTGAAACATATTACAAAAATTCCTGACCATCTTATATATATATATATTAATATATT